>JAJPUD010008114.1:0-29792 GCA_023553655.1 Myrmecobius fasciatus | reverse complement strand
TTGGGAAATCACATATACATTATTTTCAAATGAAAATTAAGGAATATATGTTAGAAATTTTGAACAATGAAAAGTAGACAATATAAGCATGATGTGTTATGCTGAGTTAAAAATACTATTAGAGAAAGTATGCCTTTATATATGACCACTGACAATAGTATGGCTTATTATACAATCTAGTTAATTGAATTAACTTTATTAACGTCAACATCAATCTTCCAAATATATTCTGGGGCTACATGATTCAAGACTGCCATACAGTCTATTTTCCTTGGACAGTATGTTGCACTTGGATAGTTTCTGACCAGGGATATTTGAGCATTAGTGAATCTTACATTAAGAACTAGAAGAGATTGTAGAGGTCATCTAGTCTACAGATTTTAGAGGTCATATTTAGTCTACAGATTTTAGAGGTCAACTACAGTTGAGTCAGATTAAATTCCTTTTTTTTTTACAGAAGTGGCAACTTAGATGCACAGATGTGAAATTACTAGACCATTGTATTAAGTGGTTAAGCCAGAATCACAGTCCAATTTCTCCTACCCAGTGCTTCATTCTGAGTCTATTTCCCCTCTCTGTAGGACAATTGACACAGAACCAAAAGAGGACAGTGATTTCTCCATTCATGTTTTTGATTCATCGTGAAGCATTCCACTCTGACAACTTGGCCATTTCCTGGTTTAGTTAGGGGGAAAAAGAGAATAGTTTAAAAGAAAAAAAATATATTCATAACAAGAAACCTCCTTGATTCCTACATCCTATTGCTGGACTTATTGCATCTCTCCCTCTTTCTATCCTTTTAAAATAGTACTTTAGCTTTTTTTCTCTGATTACCTTTCAAGAAAATTTTTGCATATATTTTTACAAGATTTTGCATTCCAAATTTTTCTCTCCCTCCCCTCCCATTTTCCAAAGATGATAAACAGTTTGATACTGTTTAAATATGTGCTATCATATAAAACATAATTACATATTAGTCAAATTTGTGAAATAAGAAATTGATCAAAAGAAAAAATGAGAAAATACAATAAGTAAAAAACATTATTTTATCTGAAAAGTCCAACAGTTCTTTATTTAAGCATTTCTCTTTGTGAGCCCTTTAACTTGTCTTGGATCATTGTGTTGCGGAGAAACGCATAGTTAATCATCACAGTGTTGCTGATACTATATTCAATGTTTTTCTAGTTCTGCTCATTTTACTTTGTATCACTTCCTACAATTTTTCCAGGTTTTTCTGATGTCTACATGTTCCTAATTTCTTACTGCAACTAGTATTGCAGTACATTCATATATCACAGTTTGTTCAGCTATTCTTCAATTGATACCATCCCTGCATTTTCCAATATTTTGCCACTACAAAAAGGATTGTTAAAATATCTTCGCACATGAAGTCCTTTGTACTTTCTTATGATATCTTTAAAATACAGACCTAGTGGTAGTATTGCTGGGTCAAAGGTTATGCATTGTTTCATTGTCCTTTGAGCATAGTTCCCAATTGCTATCTAGAATGGTTGGATCAGTTCACAATTTCAGCAATAATGCATTAGTCTCCCCATTTTTCCCACATCGTCTCCAATATTTATCACTATCCTTTTTTATTATGGTAACCAATGTCATAGTTGTGAGGTACTATCTCAGTGTTGTTTTAATTTGCTTTTCTCTAATTGAGAATAATTTATATTTCTTTTTTATCCTATAGATGACTTAGATTTCTTCATTTAAAAATGCTTGTTCATATCTTTTGACCATTTATGAAATGGGGAATGTCTTATTCTTATAGATTTGACTAAGTTCTCTGTACATTTGAGAAATAAAGCCTTCAGTCAGAGACAGTTCCTGTGAAAATTGTTTCCCAGATTTCTGTTTTCTTTCAAATCTTGGTGGCATTCATTTTGTTTGTGCAAAAGCTTTTTTAATTTAATATAATTAACATTTTCTACTTTGCATTTTCCAGTGCTCTATGTCTTTTGTTTGGTCATGAATTCTCTTCCTTCCCATAGATATGACAGGTAGACTATTTTTTTACTTTTATAATTTATGATGTCCCTGTTATGTCTAAGTTGCATACCAGTTTTGGGCCTTATCTTGGTATACAGTATGAGAGGTTGTTCTATAACTACTTTGCATCCTATTGTTTTCCAGTTTTCCCCAGCAGGTTTTTTTGGTCAGATAGTGAGTTCTTATTCCAAAAGCTTGGATATTTGGGTTTATCAAACAATAGGTTACTATAGTCATTGACTATTATTTCTTATGTATCTAATCTATTCCACAGACAAACCATTCTATTTTTCCCTACCAAATAGTTTTGGAGATTATTGCTTTATAATATAATTTCAGATATGGTATTGCTAAGCCATCTTCCTATGTATTTTTTCATCAGTTCTCTTGTTATTTTAACCTTTCACTGTTCCAGATGAATTTTGTTGTTATTTTCTACCTCTATCAGATTTTTTTTTGGTAATTTGATTGGTATGACACTGAATAAGTAAATTCGTTTAGGCAGATTTTCATTTCTATTATAATGGCTCAGCCTATCCATGAACATTGATATTTTTGCCTCTTCATCAAGTGATATCTTAATTACAATTTAGGTACAATCCTTTTTTATTAAAGTTTTTTTATTTCCAAAACATATGCATGGGTAATTTTTCAACATTTACCCTTGCAAAACTTTCTGTTCCAAATTTTTCCCTCCTCCCCCCACTCCCTGCCATCTACGAGAGCCTCATTGTTGAGGAGAGCCACATCCATCAGAATTGATCATCGTATAATCGCATTGTTGCCATATATATTGATCTCCTGGTTCTGCTCATTTCACTTAGCATCAGTTCATGTAGGTCTCTCCAGACCTCTCTGAAATCATCCTGCTGGTCGTTTCTTACAGAACAATAATATTCCATGACATTCATATACCATAATTTATTCAGCCATTCTCCAATTGATAGGCATCCATTCAGTTTCCAATTTCTTGCCACTACAGAAAAGGCAGGCACAATCTTTATTGACAAGGAATTAAAGGTCAGGAAAGGATTAAAGTGGAAGTGACTCCTACCCTTAACTTCTTTATTCCCAAACCCCACATTAATTTGATAGGAGCTGAGATCTCCATAAAGCATAATTTATTAAAATATAATCCTGGATAACCATTTTGCTCAATCCTATAAAAAGGGAAATATTTAGGAAAATGAGAGAATGGAATGGGGAGAAAGGGAGAAAGGTTTTGGGTGGGAATAGGGAGGGGTGGTTTAGAGTGAATAAGGAAGAGGTTCTAGATAAATAAGAGGGAAGGAGAGATAGTCAGCTGAGGGAGATGGTAGGCAAACATGGCTAGGAATCTTGTGAGTAATAAAAAGTGAGAGGGCTCTAGAGGTGAACAGGTATGGGATCTTTCAGTTAATGGGGGTATTGGAGATAAATCTGAGGAGAGAGGAATCTTTAAATGAATTGGAGTATTATCATATAAGATAGTCTTATGGTGAACATGGAGGAGGCTTGCCAGGATGAAAGAAAGAAGGGTTTGTGAATAAATAGTGAACTCCTGGGATTAAGATCATATCACAGATTTAGATCAAGGAAGAACATCAGAATTAATCTAATTAAATGCCCTTACATTACATATGAGGAAACTGAGATCCAAAAAGTTTAAGTGACTTGTTCAAAATAGTATCAGAGCAGGGGGTTCCTGTTAATCTTTAACAATTGTTTCTCCAAAAAAGAATGCAAAATATGCTTTTATGTTTAGTTTAAATTATCAACATTTCTTCATCACTTTCTCAAGTTTAGGCCATTAGCAGAATGATAAATCAATACTTCATTTCTAGTTTTTGTGGATCACTAAAGACTCTCACTGATAATTTAAGAATTGACTTGAGTTTGAACTGGCTACAACTCTCCCCTATGTCACAGAAAGGATCTCAAACCAGATCCTCTAACTCATGAATCAATTTTGGCCTCTCATTTCTGTATGATTTTGTCACAATGATTTTTGTAGAAAACCTCCATTAGAGAATTTGCTTTCAGAATGTGAGTTTGATGTGTTTGAGGAAATTTCCTAGAAATTCTTTCTCTCTAAAGCTAATAAAAAATTATTACATATCTTACTTATTCTCTAATAACAGAATCAGATGCTAAAATGATTTCTGAGGAAGAAGTCATTTGTAATTTTGTAGCTATTTAATCAGACACTTAATAGCCGTGTGTCTCTGGCAAAGTCATTTAACCCTGTTTGTTTCAATTTCTTCATCTGTAAAATGAGTTGGAGAAGGAAATTGTGAACCATTGAAATATATTTACCAAGAAAATCCTATTTGTGATCATGAAAAGTTAGATATAAGTGCACAAATACATGTATTTACTCTATTTAGGATGAGATGGGTAGGAGTACAACTGAAGTATACTGCTGATATCCATAGTATACGTGGACATCCATCCACAACATATCTATCCAAGGAGACTGACATATCCTTTATGATGAAATATTCTTCCCACAGCAGTGACTTCAGACTATAAATCACAGTAACAGTATAGAAATAACACTGGCTTTAGAGGCAGAGGACCTTGCATAAAATCCCATTCTAGGAGCTTACTACTCTTTGACCTTGATCAAATCACTTAAATATCTATATAGCTCAGTTTTCTCACATATAAAAATAAGGGATGGAGTATATGACTTCTGAAGTGCCTTTAAGCTCCAGAGCTAAGATTTGATGGGTCCATTTGAATGTATTCTCCTATCCTTTTGTAGAATCAATCCCTACATTCAATAGAGAGGTATATGACCAATTCCAACTTCTTCCTGTTTTTATATGGCTATGTTTGACCTCTTGCACAACTCCCTCATACCTAAAATTCCATAATTAAAATCTCATCCTTTTGATTTATTATTTTTCCCATTAAAATACAAAATCCTCGGGGGGCATTTGTCTTCTTCTAATATGATACAGGAAGAAATAAAACTCCATAGATCCAGGACAAGCGCCCAAACAACAGGCCCAGAGAAGAGCCAATTCCATAATTCCCTCTGTGGACCAGCTGGATGTGCTTTATGCTATCCTCTTGGGATCTTATGTATCAGGAATAATACAGTCTGGTCTTTGATCATGGTATTTATTTACCCAGATGCTTCCTCAGCACAAATTATAGCACTTGCTTCTCTCAATCAAGATGCACTTCTCCAAGTCAGGTTTTTTATCATCTCTTGCTTAGGTTATTAAAATAGTCTAGTTTTCTCTACCTCCGTTATGTCCCCTTCCAATGTTGCCAGAATATTCTTTCTCAGATATAGATTTGAAAAAGTCATTCTCTTGCTCAAAAATGTTAATTGGTTTTGTCTAGTCTCTAGTAGCAAATACAAACTCCTCAGCCTAGCATTTAAAATAGTACAGATTCTGACTACAATTTAACTATTCTTATTCTAGTCTGATTTTTTTTCATATCATGCCTCTTCATGTCCTTCATGATCCAGAAAATCTGCACTACAAGTTTTTCTCTGAATTTGAGAATCTGGCATTTCCATAGCCATTGCTTAAACTTGGGGCACATGCTTCTTGTCCTTCATTTCTCATAGTCATGCTCTTCCTTCAAGGTAATGGTTAGGTTTATCCTTCTCATTAATTTTTCCAATTGCTTTGTGAGTTTTCCCTCATTAAAATACATTAGATTTAATTATCTGCTTTCATACATTCTTCAGTAGAAGGTAAGATCCTTGAGAGCCAAATTTGCTATTTGTTATTGTTGTCATCTTCATATCTCTAAATTCTAGATTATACAAATACCTAGGTTAGGTATTGTTTGGAGATTCACTATTAATATATATATATATATATATATATATATATACAAATTAATATTTGAATCTAGATTTTTGTACCACAATCAGTATTCTATTCCATGTCAACATACTATCTCTTCACTTTTTTGCCTACAGTAAGCATTTAATAAATATTTTTGAAATCATATTGTTGAAAGTTAACACATTTATAGCCTTAACTTGAAAACATAATGTTAGGAACACTTTTTAAACTTTTTCTGACATGAGGAAGAAGATAGGAAGTATACTGGAATACCATAAGGCGAAGGCTGTACTGCTAGGAAAGTAGTCCCTCCAGTGGCACATTGGAGCAGTTTATAAGGAATGAAGGTAGTGGGGTTGGGTGGTTACTACTACTAAGACAGTAAAAGGGTGAAGAAAGTGAAAGGCTTTCAAAGTTTAGTTCAAGGTACAACTTCATTTAAAAGGATTTCTAAGAATTAACTTTCTCAGATATCACTGGTAAAATTTTTCTCAGGTCCCTGATAAAAAGACCATGAAATAGCTAAGAGAATACCAACAATTTGGAACAAGACAGAGTCTTGTTCAAGGAATAGTTAGACCAAATAGATTCCACTGAAATCAAGCAAAATTCACATTAGAATTTCCTAAGAAGATAGGAAATTTACTAACTTTACTAACATAATGACTAGGAAACTGGAGCCAGGGTTAGATATCAAAATGTCAGCTGTGCAAGGACTTGTTATCACACAAACAGAGCCATTTAAGATGAATTTACTTCCAATTCCTCAGGCGGTCTTTGTCTGCAGATGTCATCTCCATCTGTTAAGGCTTTTTCATAATTCTTTTAGAGTGCTTCTAGTATCCCTAGATCTTGAGTATATGGGAGACTTGAGAATACTAGCCCCCATTGAATTTATTTCTAGGAATTGATTAAAAAACAATTTGAATACCTAAACCAGAAAGTGCCAAAACAGAAAAAGAAAATTATAGACCAATTTCTTTAATGAATAATAATGCAAATTTTAAAATAAAATATTACAGAGATTACAGCAATTGATTATATGGACAATAAACTATGACAAGGTTGGATTTATAATGGGAATGTAGGAGTAGTTTAATACTAAAAAAGCCATCAGCATAATGAACCCATATCAAAAACAAAGCTACAAAATGATAAGATTATTCTTTGAAACAATACAGCACCCATTTTTATTAAATAAAACCACTAGAGAACATAGAAATAAATGAAACTTTCCTTAAAATGATAAGTATTATTTATCTAAAATCATCAGCAAGCATTATATGTGATGAAAATAAGCTAGAAGTTTTCCCATTAAGATTAGGGGTGAAACAGGATACCCATAATCACAAGTATTATTCAAAATAATTCTAGAAATGTTACCTTTAGTAATAAAAAATAGAATAAATTAGATTAGGCAATGTGAAAACTTGCCAAATATGGATACAATTTCTCTATTTACATATCATATGCATGCAATACTATATTAATATTTATATATTCATATATAGAGAGAGATTACAAAGTGTTAATTAACATGGAAAAATAAAGATCACATCATATTTTATCCTCTAATCAATAAGGGGCTACTGGAGTTTATTGGATTGGGAAGAAGCAAGAACAAAACTTTAAGGAAATCACTTTGGCAAACAGGTGAAAGATGGGTTAGATAACAGAGACATTTGAGATAAGAATACCAAGTAGATGTCTATGGCAAATTCCTAGAGTAGGGGTAAGAACCTGATCTGGGTAATGACTGTTTGAGAAAAGGGAAGAGAGACAATAGTTATAGAAAGGACAAAATTTGTCAATTGATTATATAATATATATATAATTTGAGGGATGTAAGGAGTCAAAGATAGATGACCCTATGATTATAAAACTAGATGACAGAAAAGATGGTAGTCAGAGAATTTCTGGAAATGGCTGGTTTTGGAGAAAAATTAATGTAATAAGAGAAAGGTAGGTCACAATCCATTCGTGCTTATTCTGTGAGATTCATTTTATCTTTTCCAGAAAAAGCAAAACAAAACAAAACAGTATTAATGTGCAAAGTAGAGCCTGTCATTAGATACAAAGTCATCTGGAATGGGGAAAAAGGATGAATGTATAGGAGAAGTTTCCAATCATACCTATCCAGGTGTTGCTATAGTACCCTGGTGGCTCTTAGAGCTGCCCTGAAAAGCCCAAGCTAGGTTCAGAAGTAGAGAATCTGGCAGCTTGCACGAAGAGATGATCAGGGCATGGATCCTTGGTAATGGAGAACATTGAAGGACAGTAGCATGATGTGTTTGAACCCATGGTTGACTGTCATGGGGAGAGTAGTTTATCACTTATTATTCTATTTTCTTATTGATTGAACATACACCCCCTGGGTCAGATCATGAGTAATATAAAGAGTAATATAATCATTTATAATAATTCATAACTATGCATAAAGCTTCCCATATATTAAAAAATGCTACTATTGTCCTGAATATACAGACTTAAACATTTCAACCATCAATAGAACCATGATTAAATCATTTATTTATTTGACATCTAGGTTTTAAATAACTTTTATTTTTTTATTTTTTTAATTTAATTTAATTTAATTTAATTTGCATAACATATGTGTGGGTAATTCTTCAACATTAACCCTTACATAGCTTTTTTGTTACAAATTTTCCCCCCAACTACCCACCCCTCCCCTAGATGGCAGGATATCCACTACATGTTAATTATGTTAAATTATTGGCAAATCAAATATATGTATACATATTTCCAAACTTATCATTGTTGCGCAAGAAAAATCTTATCTACACAAAAGATATATCAGATAAAGGAAACAAAATGTAAGCAAACATCAATCAAGGAGTATGAGAATGTTATGTTGTGGTCCATATTTCACATCCCTCTCTCTGGGTGTATAAGGCTTTCTTCAGTGAACAATTGGAGGTGGTTTGAAACATTTCATTGTT
Source organism: Myrmecobius fasciatus (assembly GCA_023553655.1). NCBI lineage: Eukaryota > Metazoa > Chordata > Mammalia > Dasyuromorphia > Myrmecobiidae > Myrmecobius > Myrmecobius fasciatus. The sequence goes on along the minus strand of JAJPUD010008114.1, from coordinate 21,040 downwards.
GAAGAGAGCCATGTCCATCAGAATTGATTGTCATATAATACTGTTGTTGCCGGATATAATGATCTCCTGCTTCTGCACATTTCACTCAGCATCAGTTCATGCAAGTCTCTCCAAGCCTCTCTGAAATCGTCTTGCTGGTCATTTCTTACAGAAGAATAATATTCCATAATATTCATATACCATAATTTATTCAGCCATTCTCCAATTGAAGGGCATCTATTCAATTTCCAGTTTCTAGCCACTACAAAAAGGGCTACCACAAACATTATTGCACATGTGGGGCCCTTTCCTTCCTTTATGATTTCTTTGGGATATAAGCCCAATAGAAATGCTGCTGGGTCAAAGGGTATGCACAGTTTGATAGCTTTTTGAGCATAGCTCCAAATTGCTCTCCAGAATGGCTGGATCCGTTCACAGCTCCACCAACAATGCATCAGTGTCCCAGCCCTCCCACATCTCCTCCAACATTCATCATTAACTTTTCCTGTCATTTTAGCCAATCTGACAGGTGTGTAGTGGTACCTCAGGGTTGTCTTGATTTGCATTTCTCTGATCAATAGTGATTTGGAACACCTTTTCATATGAGTATAAATAGTTTTAATTTCATCCTCTGAAAATTGTCTGTTCATATCCTTTGACCATTTATTGATTGGAGAATGGCTTGAATTTTTATAAATATGAGACAATTCTCTATATATTTTAGAGATGAGACCTTTATCAGAACCCTTAAATGTAAAGATGATTTCCCAATTTATTGCTTCCCTCCTAATCTTGTCTGCATTGATTTTGTTTGTACAAAAACATTTTAACTTAATATAGTCAAAGTTATCTATCTGGTTTTCAATTAAGAGTTCCAGTTCTTCTTTGGACATAAATTTATTCCATCTGCATAGGTCTGAGAGGTAAACTATATTACGTTCCTCTAATTTACTTATAGTATCACTCTTTATATCCAGGATCATGAACCCATTTAGATCTTATCTTGGTATGTGGTGTTAGGTGTGGGTCAAGCCTTAAATTCTTCCACACTAGTTTCCAATATTCCCAGCAATTTTTGTCAAATAGTGAGTATTTATCCCAAAAGCTGGGGTCTTTGGGTTTATCAAAGACTAAATTGCTATAGTTATTGCCTAGTTTGTCTTGTGATTTTATCCACTGATCGACTACTCTATTTCTTAGCCAGTACCAAATGGTTTTGATGACTGCTGCTTTGTAATATAGTTTTAGATCGGGTACAGCAAGTCCACCATCGTCAGCCTTTTTTTTTTCATTAATCCCCTTGAAATTCTTGACCTATTGTTCTTCCAAATAAACTTTGCTACTAATTTTTCTAGATCTGTAAGATAATTTCTTGGGAGTTTGATTGGTATGGCACTAAATACATAAATTAGTTTGGGTAGTATTGTTATTTTTATTATATTCGCTCGGCCTACCCATGAGCATTTTAAGTTTTTCCAATTGACTAGGTCTGATTTTATTTGTGTGGAAAGTGTTTTGTATTTTAGTTCATATCATTCCTGACTTTCCCTTGGCAGATAAATTCCCAAATATTTTATACTATCAACAGTTATTTTGAATGGAAGTTCTTTTTGTAGCTCTTGCTGCTGAACTTTGTTGGTAATATATAAAAATGCTGATGATTTATGTGGATTTATTTTGTATCCTGCAACTTTGCTAAAGTTGTGAATTGTTTCTAGTAGTTTTTTAGTTGAGTCTTTAGGGTTCTCTACGTATATCATCATTTCATCTGCAAAGAGTGATAATTTGGCTTCCTCATTACCTACTCTAATTCCTTTAATCTGTTTTTCTTCTCTTACTGCCAAAGCTAACATTTCTAAGATAATATTAAATAATAATGGGGAGAGTGGGCAGCCTTGTTTCACTCCTGATCTTATTGGGAATGGTTCTAGTTTGACTCCATTACATATGATGCTTGCTGAAGGTTTTAAGTAGATACCACTAATCAATTTAAGGAAAAGCCCATTTATTCCTATACTCTCCAGGGTTTTTAATAGGAATGGGTGTTGGATTTTATCAAAGGCTTTTTCGGTATCTATTGAGAAAATAATATGCTTTTTGTTAATTTGGTTATTAATATAATTGATTATGCTAATAGTTTTCCTAATATTGAACCAGCTCTGCGTTCCTGGTATAAATCGTACTTGGCCATGGTGTATTATCCTGGGGATAACTTTCTGTAATCTCGTTGCTGAAATCTTATTTAAAATTTTTTATCAATATTCATTAGCGAAATGAGTCTATAGTTTTCTTTCTCAGTTTTCTCCCTACCTGGTTTAGTTATCAGCACCATATCTGTGTCATAGAAGGAATTTGGTAGTACACCTTCTTTCCCTATTTTTTCAAATAATTTATATACTAATGGGATTAATTGTTCCTTGAATGTTTGGTAAAATTCACATGTAAATCCATCTGGCCCTGGAGATTTTTTCTTAGGGATTTGATTAATAGATTGTTCTATTTCTTTTTCTAAAATGGGGCTATTTAAATAATTTATTTCCTCTTCTGTTAACCTAGGCAATCTATATTTTTGTAAATATTCCTCCATTTCATTTACATTATCAAATTTATTGGCATAAAATTAGGCAAAGAAACTCCTAATTATTACTCTAATTTCCTCTTCATTGGAGGAAAGTCCTCCCTTATCATTTTTGAGACTAACAATTTGATTTTTTTCTTTCCTTTTTCTAATCAAATTAACGAAAGGCTTATCTATTTTGTTGTTTTTTTCATAAAACCAACTCTTAGTTTTATTTATTAATTCGATAATTTTCTTATTTTCAATTTTATTGATCTCCCCTTTGATTTTCAGAATTTCCAATTTGGTATTTATTTGAGGGTTTTTAATTTGGTCTTTTTCTAGCTTTTTAAATTGTAAGCCCAGTTCATTGAACTTCTCTTTCTCTGTTTTATGCAAGTAAGCATCTAGAGATATAAAAATACCCCTTATAACCGCTTTAGCCGTGTCCCACAAATTTTTGCTATGTTGTCTCATTATTTTCATTCTCCTGGATGAAATTATCAATTGTGTCTATGATTTGCTCTTTCACTCATTCATTCTTCAGGATTAGATTATTTAATTTCCAATTAACTTGTGGTCTATTTTCTCCTGGCCTTATATGACATGTGAGTTTTATTGCATCATAATCTGAGAAGGATGCATTTACTATTTCTGCTTTTCTGAATTTTATTTTGAGCTTTTATGCCCTAACACATGATCAATTTTTGTATAAGTTCCATGAACCCCTGAGAAAAAGTATACTCCCTTCTATCACCATTCAATTTCCTCCAGAGATCTATCATACCTAACTTTTCAAGCCTTTTGTTTAACTCCCTAACTTCTTTCTTATTGATTTAGTGATTTGATTTATCTAATTCTGAGAGAGCAAGGTAGTATTACTGTCTATTTCTCCTTGCATCTCTGTTAGTTTCTCCTCCAGGAATTTGGATGCTATACCACTTGGTGCATATATGTTTAGTATTGATACCGCTTCATTGTCTATGGTACCCTTTAGTAAAATATAGTTTCCTTCCTTATCTCTTTTAATTAGATCTATTTTTGTTTTTACTTGATCTGAGATAAGGATTGCTACCCCTGCCTTTCTTTGTTCACCTGAAGCATAGAAGATTCTGCTCCAGCCCTTTACCTTCACTCTGTATGTATCTCTATGTTTTAAATGTGTTTCTTGTAAACAACATATTGTAGGACTCTGGCTTTTAATCCAGTCTGCTACCCGCTTCCGTTTTATGGGAGAGTTCATCCCATTCACATTCACAGTTAAAATAACTATATCTGTATTCCCTGCCATCTTATTTACCCAGAGTTATGATTTTCTCTTCCCTTTCCCCTCTCTCCCTTCCCCCCTCCCCAGTACTTTGTTTTTGATCACCATCTCCCACCAATAGTCCTCCCCCCTTTAGAATCCCTCCGTCCCCTTTATACCTTTCCCCTAATCCTTCTATTAGTTTATCCCTTTCCTTTCCTCCTTTCCCTCCCACCTTCTCACAAGGAGGGTTAGACTTTTCTTTGAAGCCAAATGTGTCTGATATACTCTCTTAGAGTCCAATCTAATGAAAGTAAGGTTTACACAATACTCATCACCCTCCCTTCTTTCCCTCTATTATATTAGATCTTCTATGTCTCTTTATGAGATTTTACCTTACTTTACCTCCTTTATTTTTACTTTATTTTGCCTCCTTCCCCCTCTTTCTTTCAGTATGGTATCCCTTCCACCTCTAATTTCCTTTCCATTATTATCAAAGAAAAATCGAATTATACCCCCATTCTTTAAGGATACCTATAGTAGCAATATAGTTCTCAAGAGTTCTTTCCTTTTTACCTTTTTATGCTTCTCTTGAGTTCTGTATTTGGAGGTCAAATTTTTTGTTTAGATCTGGTCTTTTCATTAGAAATAGGTGAAATTCTCCTGTATCATAGAATGACCATCTTCTTCCCTGGAAGATGATGCTCATTTTAGCTGGATAACTTATTCTTGGCTGTAATCCAAGTTCTTTTGCCTTTCGGGAATATCTGATTCCAGGCCCTTTGATCCTTTAATGTGGAAGTTGACAGATCTTGTGTAATTCTAATGACAGTTCCTCGGTATTTGAATTGTTTCTTTCCAGCTGCTTGCAATATCTTTTCCTTGGTGTGATAGTCCTGAAATTTGGCCATGATATTTCTTGGGGTTTTAATTTTGGGGTCTCTTTCAGGAGGTGATCAGTGAATTCTTTCAATACCAATTTTGACTTCTGATTCTAAAACATCAGGGCAGTTCTCTTTCATGACTTCCTGGAAGGTAGCATCCAGGTTCTTTTTTTCATCGTGGCTTTCAGGGAGTCCCATAATCTTTACATTGTCTCTCCTGGATCTGTTTTCCAAGTCAGTTGTTTTTCCTAGGAAATATTTCATATTTTCTATTTTTTCATTTTTTTTCATTTTTGTTTGACTGATTCTTGAAATCTTATTGAGTCATTTACTTCTATTTGTTCAATTTTAATTTTTAGAGTATTATTTCCTTCAGTTATCTTTTTTAGCTCCTTTTGTAGCTGGCCAATTGAATTTCTTGATTCAATGCATTCTTTTTCCATTTTGCCAATTTTATTTTTCAATGAATTGTTGTCTTTTTCCAATTCACCAATTTTGTTTTTCAATGAATGTTTGCCTTTTTCCAATCTGCCATTTTTATTTTCCAGTGAATTGGTGATTTTTTCCAATTCACCATTTTTATTTTCCAGTGAATTGTTGATTTTTTCCAATTCACCAATTTTATTTTTCAGTGAATTGTTTTCTTTTTCCAATTCACCAGTCCTGTTTTCCAGTTTTTGATATCTCTGTTGCACTGCTCTCAGTTTATTTCCCCATTCTTCTTCTAGCTCTGTTTTGAGATTCTTTATGCAATCTTCCAGGTAAGCCTTCTGGAAGGGAGACCAGCTTAAGTCCTCCTGGGATTGTTTTCAGAATCTCAGGATCTGGGGACTGCTCTATTTTTTCTCCGTAAAAGCTGTCTATGGTGAGAGCTCTCTTCTATTTCTTACTCATGCTTTTGAGTTGAGGTATCAGTCACCAGCAGGGAATATTGCCACAGATTCAATTTGCCCTGGGGCAGTTTGCCGATTTGACTTCCGGTCTGAGGCTAGTCGGGCTAGATCTACACTAGGACCACGTTTTCAGCTGCTTTCAGTACACCCTTTACCAAAGGCAGATCTGCCAAAGCTCCTGCCCGCAAGCAGAGCAAAGTGGCCCAGGTGTCTCCCAGGGGCTTCCTGGGTGCCTAAAATCCGCTCCTCTATGGCAGCCCTGACTTCCGCCCTGGCAGGAGTCTGACCACTACCAGTGGCCAATTTCCCCTGAGGCTAACCTTCTCTGCAGTTTTTTCAAAGTAGATTGTTGATAGAAGTGTGTTGTAGTCCAAGTGTTTGGTGACGCCCTCACTCCAGAACCAGTTTGGAGGCTCGATTTGTCTGGGTCTGAGGGAAGGCCTCAGGAGCTCATAGAAAACGCTGTCTGCAGTTCGCCATCTTAGCTCTGCCCCCCTCTTAAATAACTTTTAAGGACAACAAATTATTTGCAGCTGGATATTAAAAAAGAGGATAAAAAAATCCTTGCCAGGAAAAAGCTTATATTCTTACAGAAGGAAAAACATTATCACAAGAGCTCATGCAATATACATATACATATATATGTATATATATATATGTATATATGTGTGTATATATATATGTATGTATATATATACATATATATATATGTGTGTATATATATATGTATGTATATATATATACATATATATATGTGTTGTATATATATATATATATACTTATAGGACAAGAGAAAAGCACAAACTAGAAAGATCAGGAAACATTTTCCCTAGGTGGAGGCACCTAAGTTGAGCCTAGAACAAAGCTGAGAATCTTAAGATGAATGTTATGCTGATTTCTTGAATCACATATGTTTTCAATTAGAAGCCCTTATTCAATCCACAAATTTGCCTATGCTTTCCTTACTGTTAAGATTTTTGCTGTTCTTATCATCAAACAACCTTAAAATTTTGATGATTTCTTTGAGATTTTCTTCTCTTTCTGCATTTAATTAGTAACAAATCTTGATAACTTTTTCCCCAGTGTTTTCAATTATTCACTCCTATTTGTTAGAACTTTATAGTGTGAAAAAGAAAGGGGGAAGTATTTCCAGGTAAGAAAAAAATACCTTTTTTCTCTTAATAAAGGATGATTTTTTTTTTTGCACAGAAAGACTTCCCAGTTTCTTTGCTTTTACTTTTTTTTTTTTGTACACTATGACAATGCAGGTAGCAACTTATCGATGCTGTCTATACTAGAAAAGTTTGAATAAATCTTGTTGAATAAAAAAGATATGTTCAGGATACCTTTCAGGACTGAATGTACCTAAAATAGTCTAGCTGAAGAATTATGAATGGGCTGTGAGACTCAAAGTACTAGCAAAGTTTCTGACTCAATTCTGTTTTCTGTAGTTCACATAAAATTTCACCATGTTAAATTAGGTCACAAGCTTGCAGTTCTTGGATGTCTAATGCACTAGAAAAGGATTGAGTTTCTATATCTCCAAGGGGCATAAACTCAGTTCTAATAACAGCAGTGAGGCAGGAAATGTGTCATGGAAATCATAGATTAAAAGCTAGAAGAGACTTTTTAAGTAACCCAATGTATAAAGCTTCATTTTATACATGAGATAATGAATCCCCCAAGAGGTTGAGTGACTTGCAAAAAGTTACACAGAAGTTAAAAACTGAACTAGGATTAAAACCCAGACTGACTTAAAATATCTTTCTCTGTTGCACAGTACTCCTTTTTAAGAAAGGACAAAGTAATCAGTAAGAGGGAAAAAAAAAAAAAAAAACTATAGGCAAGCTGGGCACAGGAGTAAGAGTCCCAAACTAAATACACACGTAGAAAGAACAGATAAGATGACATTATTTTGCTTTAATTTTTTTTTTAATTTTTCCAAATATATGCCAGGATAGTTTTCAACTTTCACTTTTGCAAATCTTTGTGTTCCAAATTTTCTCTCTCCCTCCCCGACACCAAACAGCAATCAATCATAGGTTAAACATGTGCAGTTCTTCTGAATATATTTCCATTATCATCATGTTGAGCAAGAAAAATCAGATCAAAAGAAAAAAAAGCAAGCAAAACAATAGCAACAACAAGAAAAAAGTGATAATACTGTGTTCTGATCCACATTCACTCTCCACAGTTCTCTTACTGGATGTGGATAGTTCTTTCCATTACAAGTCTATTGGAATTGACTTAAATCACTTCAATGTTCAAAGGAACCAAGTCTATCACAGTTGATCATCACATAATCTTGTTTCTGTGTACAATGTTCTCTTACTTCTGCTCACTTTATTTAGCATCAATACATGTAAGTCTTTCTAGGCTTTCCTGAAATCAGCCTGCTAGTCATTTCTTATAGAACAATATTATCCCATTACATTAATATGCTATAACTTAATCAACCATCTCCGAATGAATGAACATTCATTCAAATTGCAGTTCCTTTCCAATACAAACAAAAAGGCCGTTGGAAAAATTTTTGTGCATGTGGGTCCTTTTTCCTTTTGTTATAAGAGTAGGTTGTTTTAATTAATCTGATTTGAATATCCCCATCAAAATCAGTTCTTCAATTGACCTGTGAGATATGATTTTTTTTATTCCTCATTTTCCTTGCAAAATCTCGTGTTTTTAGTTGAGGAAACTAACTGACACTGGATTTACCCAAAAGGAATGATGATGAGGTAGTGGAAGTAAATGGAAATAAATGTTCCTCGTTACAAAAGAACTTTCTACTGGTAGCACCCATAAGACAGAAGTATAATTTTAAAGAGAAAATAAATAAGTCAAATATAATATCATTGTACCAAATCCACTTACTAAGGTTTTGTCAAGCCTAGAGAGAGCAGGGAAATTTCAGAAATGATACTTCAGCAATAAATGACTTGTCTCTATCACTTCATACTATTTTCTAAGAATTAAATATTCTTTTTTCCTATATGTTATTCATAAAAGGAGTAAAAGGGGAAATTTTTTAGCCTTTGCTTCAAAATAAACTCAAGAAATAGTCATTAGTGATTAAGAAGTAGTAATTCAATAGTGAGGAAAATTCATTACTATGGCTCTAAAAAGTTTTAAAAATAAAATCACTAAATATTAATTGCTTTTGCGAGAAATAAAAAAATATAAATATGACTTATTTAGCTATCTTTTCATTACTTAGGAAAATCCTTTGGTGGCAGCCGCTTTCTGGTTCAACCTTAAATGACTCCAGAGAGGTTTTTTGGTTTATGGGCAGCATGAGAAAGCACACGGCTTGAAATCTCTCCTAGGCTATATGAGATTAAAATGCTAGGTTGTGAGCATATCTTGATATGCTGGCACAGAGGGGCAACACTGACATTTTAGCATCTAACCAGTTCAGATGGAAGGGCATACTTATAATTCCTAGAACCCCTAGGGACACAATTCCAAGCTTCTCTGATTTGAGAACAGCCATTTCTGGACATAAATCAAAAATCTGTGCAAAAGTCACTAGCTATAATTAGAAGCATGATGGCATACAAAAAAGAACTGGAAAGTATGGTGCAAGGCTCATATTTGTCACATGGTAATTGTGTAATGATGTGCAATTTATTTAACGACTCTGCACTTCAGTCTGCTCTTTTGTAAAATGGTCTAGAACAGGACTTGTTAAACGGTTTCCCTACTTTGTTCCATTTCACTGTCGAAACTTATGGACTCCTTTTCAGAATGGTCATTTTTTTTAAATCCATAATTTTATAATAAAATAATTACATCTAAATGCAGATATTAAAAATTCCTTTGAAGTTCATAGATGCCAAATTAATGTTCCTTGGACAAGATGATTTCTTAGATTAATGTGAGTTTCACCTTCAATTCCCATTGACCATATTGCACACATCCACTCTCTTCTTCCCCACCCCCACGCCTAAACTTTTGACATATATATCTTTTTGTTCTTAATTCTACCTTGGTCTACCATCATAAAAGTGGTAAGCCATCAGATATTCTTTTTTTTTTTTTAGCTGAGGCAATTGGGGTTAAGTGACTTGCCCAAGGTCACACAGCTAGCCCATCAGATATTCTAAGGAAAATATCAGAAGGTTTTCTTCATTTGTCAATTTCACCTTAGGATCTAGATTCACAATGAAAAGTATTCAATTGACTATAGCTTAAGATTTTTCATATTTCTCCTTTCTCTGAAAATGATAAATAATCTTCACAGTACCCAGGAAAAAAGCATAATACTAATATTTCTTTAGCTCCACAAATAACACATTTTCACCTTTCAATGAAAGTCAGTTAGTATTCATTTAAATTGTTCTTTTATTTGAATGAGTATGATTCTACTCTTTCTTATACTCAAATTCTGAAAGTAATTTTTTTTTTCTTATGGATGAAATCATGGAAATGTGTTTATTATTTATTCATGGAGTACTAGCACTTCTGGTGTGAGGGCTTGCTTTTTTCAGGGCTGCTCATTCATTTTTGCTGTCCACCTCTCACCCAATTTTCACCTGTGGCTCCAAGAAATTGTAGTATACAAACTGGGCACACAATGGTAAAACCATGTTTTAGATGGGTTAATCCAAGATGAAAGTAACCATTAGGCCTCAATTCCATCAGTGAGTTAAAAGTATGTCTCCTTTAAGCATGAAAAGACTTCCCCTGGTTGAATGAGAAAAATTTGTTCCAATGACTAGGATGGCAACTAAAGCAGGTACTGTGTAGTGATTAGAGCCTGGTTAGACATCAAATTAAGGTCATCCATTGCATTCTGAGTCGTTGCCAGTTGTCTTGACTTTTGTCTTACAATTGGACACTGAAACCTCAGGAAGAGACTGTCTGACTCTGGATCAGTTAAGTACAATTATGAGGAAAGTCAAAATATCACCCTATTATGCCATTGGTTCTCTTAGTAAACAAAAGACAAACAACAGCCCTACTCTTTTCCTTTCTCAAATTCTGAAATGGGTATTTTTCCTTTGGAACAAATTCATGAACTTTTTTTTTTTCATTCTTTCACAAGGAATGAGCCTGAGCCATTTATTTAGCCAGGATGACTTTCCTTTCAGAATTGTGTTTTTCCTTCATTTGTTTGTTTACTTTTTTAGTGAAAAACATTTTGTTAATTAACCCTTTCTACTTCTGAAACTATTTCTTCCAAACTTGCAGACATTGGAGATTGTTTTAATATTTTTAAAAAAGCAAGATAAAAGTTTCCTCCTTAGAACTTAAAATAGAAATAAGTTGATGTGTAAAGGGTCTAATAGGATCACTTTCACAAATAATGGGAAGTGTTAAAGGAGATATTTCAAATCATCATTATAATCTAAAATGATAGATCTTTGTTACACCCAACTTACAGAATCACAGAATTTGAGAATTGGAAAGAACCTCAGTGATCATGTTATTTCATTCATGAAAGTAACATCTACAATAACCATCTGGCAACTGGTCATTCATTTTGAGACTACTAACCTTACAATACCTTCATTTTAAATTATCTTATGTCTTCATTATGTATCTTATGTGAACTGAGTTATTTACACATTATCTCATTGACTAGAATGTTTGTTCCTTCAGGTGAGGGTCATTTTTTGCCCATCACTTAGGAAATGAGCAAATGCAATATCAAATACAATAATTTAAATGTAACATAATGGAACACTAATATGCTAAAAATGGTGAAAAGGACAATTTCAAAGAAACATAGCAAACTAATGGAGAGTGACATGAGTAGAACCAGTAAAATAATTTTTACAGAAACTTCAATATTGAAATTATAAACAACTTAGGGGCTATAATCATAGGACCTCCATGTTACCTATCTCCTGAGAAACGTAATGAATATAGCATTCAGAATTAAATGATTTTTAAATATATTTGACCAATATAGAAAATTGCTTTGCTTAATGATGTACATTTGTTAGAAGGATCTGCTTTTCTTTATCTTTTCTTTTTCTTTTTCCTATTTTGTGTAGTGAATTCAAGAGAGAGAAAATAGATTGTGTTAACTGAAAACAAAAAAAATAATTATTTGTAAAAGGAAGAGATGGAATAGAAATAAAAACTAATATCTGTTTTTATTTTTAATAAGTATTCATTAACTGGCAGCTATATGCCAGTCACTGTCCTGAGAAACTTACAATTGTTATATTTTAAAATTATTATGTAAGGTAGATGTTGTTATTATCTACATTTTACACTTGAGGGAACTAAGACCGAGACAGGTTAAATGATTTGCCCAGAGTCACATATCTATAAATACCAAAGATCAAATTTGAACTTAGATCTTCATACTTTCAGATCTAGCATTCTATTCAGTGTTCCTCTACTTCTTGTCCTGATGTTGATACCACACAGGTTTCCAAATACATAAATTTAAATGTCTGTCTTAACTCTGTCTCTATCTCTATTTCTGTCTGTGTTGATATGCATATGTCTTTCTCTATTTGTATGTATACTTCTATCTTATCTTTCCTATTGATGTGCATAGGTAAGATAGTTTGAAAAAGAGCTGGGGGGGAAGCAAAGGGTCTTTCTTATTCTTTATTCTTTCTTATTCTTTAAGAAATAAACTTTCCAGGAGGGATGTACCATGCTCCATTTTCCTTACAGGAGTGAATCATGTGATGATCTTTATAAAGAAAATATCAAGAGACTTTGAAAAATTTTGTTTAAACAAGAAAATATACTTCAGCCCTATCTGTATTTTCCCATGTTACCCTCTTGCCATTATTATCTATTGAAAATTAATATAAACAGCTGTCTTCAATAAAGCAAATTTCCATTTATTCCAAGGAAAACTAATGAATAGGGAGTAAAAAAAATAGGAATATACTCAATGATACCACTCAATTTTAATTTCTTTTCTCGTTTCTCCAGTATTCACCAGCTATATAAATATGAATCTATATGTATATCAATCAGTCAAAAATACTTTTTAAATAAATACCTATTATGTGGCAGGAATGGTGCTAAGTGTTGCATGTACAAATATAGACAAAAGTTAGTCCCTGAACCCTTGGAGTTTTCAATCTACTAATCAATCAACTATCAACATTTGGAAATATGTGTATATGTATACATACATACAGATACATGTATATGTGTGTATGTGTATTATATATATATATATACATATATATATATATATTTGCATACATGTGAATAGATAGATGCCTATATAACATGTGAATACTCATGTTAATAACATTAATATGATTTGGTGGCTCAATTAATAATATTCAAAAATATGGAGGTGATGGTCCCATGTTACTCTTCACTGGTCATATCCCTGCTCGGACTTCATCTGAAATATTGTATCCAGGTCTGGATACCATAGTTTAAGAAGAACATTGATAAATAAGATTATTTAGAAAAGGAGAATCAGATTAGTGGAGGGCCTTGACTCTGTAACTTATGAAGACCAATTGAAGGAACTAAGCCTGTTTTACCTAGAAGAGAAGAAAACTAAAAGAGAGCATGGTAGCTTGATAGCTCCCAGGAGACAGAAGAGTGACAGATGAGAATTGAAATGAGATATGGCCAGAAAATTTTCCTTATATCTTTTGCTGTGTGAAAATGGAATAAGCTGCTTCAAGAAATTTGGGCTTCAGGGGCAGTTAGGCAGTACAATTCATAGAGAACCATCCCTGAAATCAGGAGAATCTGAGTTCAAATCCAGTTTTAGACACTTGACACTTACTAGCTAAATAAGACTGGGAAAGTCAACTTAAACCCAACTGCCTTGCAAAAGGAGTTTGGAATTCTATGTTAGTGGAGATTTCCATATAGAAAATTCATACCTACTTTTGATGTATATTATAATAAAGATTTCTTTCATTTATGGGTTAAACTAGTGAGCTGCACGGGTCCCATTCTTTTCTTAAATTTGGTGATATTGGCATAAACATATGAATGGAAACTTTTCACAACATGGCTACCATTATATTAACAATGGTTCATATAAAACGCCTACTTCCATTAGTGTAGCAGGTGTGTGTGAAAATCCCAAACTTATAAACTTTACAAAATGTATAAATTTTGTATATACTTATGAATTTAAATTTTGCACTTCTTAATCCAAGCCCAGAGAACTTTAGAAAAGCAAACTACAGATGTAGAACCAAAGCAAAAAGAACAGCTCCCCAGACAGGTTCCTGTCTAAACGATTTGCCTCATATTTTCTAAATTTTTTAACTCCTAATTGAATACCAGATGGATAATTTTGATTATATTAAGTTAAAAAGTTTCTGTACAAATAAAACTAATGCAGACAAGATTAGGAGGGAAGCGTCAAATTGGGAAATCATCTTTACATTTAATGGTTCTGATAAAGGCCTCATTTCTAAAATATATAGAGAATTGTCTCATATATACATATAAGAATTAAAGCCACTCTTCAATAGATATGTGATCAAGGGATATGAACAGACAATTTCAGATGATAAAATTAAAACCATCTCTAGTCATATGAAAAGTTGCTCCAAATCACTATTGATCAGAGAAATGAAAATTAAGACAACTCTGAGGTACCACTACACACCTGTCAGATTGGCTAAAATGACAGGAAAAGATAATGATGAATGTTGGAGGGGATGTGGGGAAACTGGGACACTAATACATTGTTGGTGGAACTGTGAATGGATCCAACCATTCTGGAGAGCAATTTGGAGCTATGCTCAAAAAGCTATCAAACTGTGCATACCCTTTGGCCCAGCAGTGTTTCTACTGGGCCTATATCCCAAAGAGATCTTAGAGGAGGGAAAGGGACCCACATGTGCAAGAATGTTTGTGGCAGCCCTTTTTGTAGTGGCTAGAAACTGGAAACTGAAGGGATGCCCATCAATTGGAGAGTGGCTGAATAAATTATGGTATATGAATGTTATGGAATATTATTGTTCTATAAGAAATGACCAGCAGGACGATTTCAGAGAGGCCTGGAGAGACTTGCATGAATGGATGCTGAGTGAAACCAGCAGAACCAGGAGATCATCATACACAGCAACAACAGTATTACATGATGATCAATTTTGATGGACATGGCTCTCTGCAACAAAGAATTGTCCCAAACCAGTTCCAATTGTTCACTGAAGAAAACCATATACACCCAGAGAGAGGGATATGAAATATGGACCACAACGTAACATTTTCATGATCTCTATTGATACTTGCTTGCATTGTGTTGCCTTTCTCTGATTTTCTTTTTTTTTTCTTGTAGATAGGATTTTTCTTGCATAACTTGTCAAATATTTCAACATTATTAACATGTAGTGGACTTCCTGCCATTTAGGGGAGGGGAGGGGACTGGGAGTAAAATTTGTAATGGAAAGCTTTATAAAGATCAATGCTGGGGAACTACCCATACATATGTTATACAAATAAAAAGCTTTAATAAAAAAATAAATAAATATTTTTATCACACTTAAAATTTGTTTAGAAATCATAATAAGAACAAACATGCCAAATTGGCTTATTGGCTTACATTTGCTACCTTACTTTCCATCCTGGGAACTTGTTCAGCATTGAAACTTCTCTGGTTTAGGGTAATATGCCTACAGATTGCTTAGATTGTTTTTATAAGAAATATTGCAAATTTGAAATATCAGTTAAATATTCCTTTCCAAAGATACGAGGATGTAAATATGTCCTAATATACTGGAATTTCTTATAACTAAAGGACATTGGCTGCCAGAGCTCCACTGAGGATCAGAAATCTCACTGTGGAAGTCTTATGCATTGCTTCCTGGCTTGAGTTAAATAAAAAGATGGATTAGTTGCTTTTTTGGGATCTAAGTGTTAATTGCATCCTAATAAAATCATCTAGTTAAACTGTCTGCTTTGTGATACAGCTCCATGGAGAAGGGATTTCTAAAGGCAGCCTGCTAAATTGATTGTGCTGCTAGATAATTAATTGAAATGGATGGGGGGAGAAGAAAAGAATTCAGAAATGCTGGCTTTTCAGTTATTCTTCATTACACAAAGTTGCTAAGATTAATTCCAACAGATGCAAAAATCTTCTGACTCTTTCTCTGTGTCTCTTTGTGTGTGTGTCTCTGTCTCTCTTCCTCTGGGACTCTCTGTCTCTGTATCTCTATCTTTCTATGTCTCTGTGTCTGTCTCTGTCTGCCTCAACCTCTGTCTCTGTGTACTTGTCTCTGTGTCTTTGCTTTTTTGTGTCTGTGTCTGTCTTTGTCTCTGTTGCCAGTCTTTTTGATTGTCTCTGTGTGTGTCTTTCTTTCTGTCTCTGTCTCCATCTGTCTCTGTCTCTCTGTGTCTTTCTCTTTGCATTTCTGTATCTCTGTCTCTCTGCTTCTCTGTCCCTCTGTCTTTCCGCTTCTCTGTCTCTCTGTCTTTCCGCTTCTCTGTCTCTCTGTCTCTCTGCTTCTCTGTCTCTGTCTCTCTGTCTCTATCTATCTCTCTACCTCTGTCTCTGTGTGTCTCTCCATTTCTGTCTTTCTGTTTCTCGTCTCTCTGTCTCTGTCTGTCTGTCTGTCTGTCTCTCTAGGTTAGCAGTTTGCTTATAACAAAAGTCTATTCTTTCAATGGTTGCCTTTAAGCAATCTCTTTTCCTTTCAACCTGAAATGAATGTAAGAGGTTAAAAACCTTTGAGACACCCTTTAAAATTAGATTTTTACATTCATTTAGGAGCTTGTCTATAATAAAAGTGTGTTACTGAATTCTTTGATGATTTTTTTTAGATTTTTACCCCCCATGTTTAAGTCATAAAAGCCCTATTGCTATGTATCATCCAGAGATAATTTACCTTTGCCTTTCTTTTTTGGAAGTCAATGATAAATGAGTTATTTGTTTTTTATATCAATGTTAATATTTCACCAGAGCTTTATGCTCACCATTGCTAATATTTTAATATTGATTTCATTTCTTTCTTCTCCTTGGCATTAGTTACAAATTACACCTTTCTCTTCTTTAATAAATTTAATATGATTTATTGTATCAGGGATTGATTGTACCCAAGAGCCAAGTCTTGATTAAATCCCTTAAGTGATCAGTCTTTTCTGGTTTAGATCTAGTTTTTTCTACCACCAATATGTCCTTATATTTCAAACATAACTTAAAAACATAGTACTTTTGAGCTTACATATGTGTGTGTCTGTATCACATATAATACAAACAAGCATATACAAAGGTAAAGAACAATATATTGTCTATCAACTGAAATGAAAAATATTAGAGGCTTATAAATGTTAGCAATTATTATTATTGTAACTAATATTTATCTTTATATATCCCCAATCCTAATCATGGTAACATGGCCTAGTGGATAGAATGTTGAAGTTGCCATGAAGAATACCCTTGTTCAAAAAGTCTTAACTGATGTACATCAGGATATCACCAGCATTGTCACTTAAATTCTTAGTACCAAAAGACAATTCTCTAAGGTTTTAAATTTTAAACCTGTTATTCTGGATTGATGATGAAAATTTCTACTCTAGGACCTAGAGTGAAACAAAATAAAGTAACAAAGCTCTAATGAATAAGAGTGTGCTCAAACCAAAAAAATGCCCTACTTTGTACATAGTAAGCATTTCAGAAATGTTTGAATAAAACTGGTTTCTTGCCATAAGATATTCCAGGAAAAGACAGGTCCAATTACTGCTCTTTTGTTCAACAACTAATGAGGAAAACGAAAAAAATATGAGAAGCTATGTGAAAAGATTTCTGCTTTTTTTTCTCTGACTTTACTTCATATTCTCATCACTCTAAAAATATATTGTATAAATGATATGATTATTGATGAAAAAAATTTAATTTATTCAGCTCTCTAATATATTGCTCATAAATGGTTGTTTCTGATTAGAAATACAAATACATGTGTGTGATGAAATATATGTACACACACACTCATATACACATACATACACATAGGCAATATAGAAGATCTGTGTTATTGGAAAGTGGGAGCATATTTTGGATAAGAGCTGCTGTTGCCTAATTAGGCTAAAATTAAATTAAGCTTTGATTATCATACACATGCCAAGCCTGTTCTTATTGTGATAGGCCATTCTTCATCTTTTCTCAAGAAACTACAATTTGTTTAAATGTTCATTCCCTTATAATTCCTATAAGAGTAACTATTTGAATGAATTCTTTAAAAAGAATATTGAAAATTTCCTTTCTCTTTTTTATCAAGTTAAAATTGATTCTGAAATATGAATTCCCCTGTAATACTCATCCAAATAGAAATCTAGGGTTAAATTTTGCTCTAATGTGTTAGTACTTTCAAGTAATTGTCTCAAAAATTCAGATGTATAAAAAACATTTCTGGAAACAAATAGCACAAAATAGATGATACTCTCCTCAAATGTCCTCACTAACTTTTACTAGTTTCCTGGCTTTAGAAAAATTGATTATTCTAACCAGATTTCATGTTTATCATCTATAAAACAAAGAATAATAGGGTCATTAATTTAGAGCCAGAAAGGATCTTAGTGGTCTTCTAATCCTATATAAATTTACCAATGGAAAATGAATCACAGAATAGTTAACTAACTTCCTTAGTTTTACCTAACAACTACAAAATCAGATTCTGTGACTGAAATTCAGTGTTCTTTCCACTGTACCTCATTTCCTCCTAATAGAGGAACTTGCTGTTCAACTGCTCCCTCTGACCTTATATCATGGGCATGTCAGTTAATATCTCAATATCTTTATTCAACTCTTTAAGATTTATGGATTTAATGTTTATTCTTTAAGGTAATTTTCATACTGGAAGTTCTCTACATTGAAGAAATCACAGATTTGAATTAAATTAATAATGATGATATCAAAATAATAATGATAATAATCATTAGGTTAATGAAGGTTTTTATAAACCTTTCCAATTCTAGATAAATATTAATTAGTATTATTATTAATATAGGTAACAAATGAAATTATACTTTTCTTTTACTGTGTCTAATTTTCAGAATTTAAATAATAAATAGTAACTTTTAAATCAGTAGTCCAATGAGATAAAACTCAGGGGAGAAAGAATTCTAGTTATTATTTTTTACATACAGGGATTTTGATTATGGACAGAAAAAGTGGCTTTCTTAAAATTATGCGGTGAGTTTGTATCTACCTTGGGAGCTGACAGTTGGTGCTTTAAATCCTAGTCTATTTGTTAATCCACTAAGTCATAATAAATAATGCCTGTCTATAGTAGACCAGTCACCAGTTTCATATTTCAAAGAGCCCAGAGCTTTAAGTCACTTAAAGCTTTTATTGTATTAAAATGTAAAGGGGGCATGTCTCCCACACAGCCAGCCATCCCTAAATAAGCTCATTCTGCCCAGTTTTCTTAAGAAGAAATAAATGCTATAAATCCCTAAGTATATTTAATGTTGTTTTGAAAGCAAATTCCATGTTGTGTTACAAGAATGGGACAAAAACATACAGTGACTCCAGCACAGAATAATAAGGTGTTACTGAGCTCCACAATTGTGAGTCCTAATGGTTAGCCAAGATCAGGTTAAACATGACACCAGAGGCCAATCTGTTTTTCCTTCATGGGATCTAAAAAGTGCCTCAGGGGACTGTTGTAGTAATGAGGGGATAGTAGTATAGAGTATAGGAGCAAGTTAACCTTACCAGATTCTTTACCCTTTCAATATTTCCCATTTGACCTTCAAATCCATACTCAGTTGAATTGTCACTTTTATGAATTTGACTTTTTCCAAGGAGAGTAAGAAAAGCAGACCTAATTTTAGCATGATATTTTAGGCTATTACCTAAACTTCTTGAGCAATTAAAATACTGATTTCAAGTATCATTCACTATAGCTTGAAGCAGTTATTCTCTTTTCCACAAACAATCCAGTGTTGCAGTATACTACAGAGTTCAGGGTATCCATTTCAAAATTTGTTTTACTTTTTTAGAAAGCAAAAAAGACTTCCACTGCCCTTCCCCCATACACACCAAACATTATTATTTTAAAGAAGTGTCATTCTTCACTCTTGTGATATGCATTTGTTCATAAAGTTAAATGCTCTCCTCAGTATAATATGGTGCTGCTGTTATCATCATTATTAAGTATTGATATGTATGCTATTTATTTAATAATTATAGGATTTAAGCTCCCCACTTCTTACCTCCCCTCCTCCCAACTGGGCCCTTTGTATTTAGAATAATTTACAGAATCTGCCCATTTGTGACCCAGGGCCTATAGGAGGTTATCACAGAACAGCTTAAAGAAATAAATAAGGGAACCCTCCCAAGAAATTTTTGGATTTACTGGTTAGATTTCTTTCTTCAGGACCATAACTTCAATTAAAACCAATCTAATTTTAATTGGCCACCAATAGGTCTTAGGCCAAGTCCCATTTGATCATTATTTGGCTCCTGATTGACTCAAATTGAATATAAATGGCAGTCATTTCTGTTTAAGCTAGAAATTCTGAGGTTCTTCCCCTCCCAAATTCCTCCTTTTATTTATTTGGAATTTTTTTTTGACTAAATGAAAGAGGACATTCTTTGTCTCTATTGATACCTAGCCTTAATCACTGACACCCCTTGAAGACTTTAGTTTAAAAAGGCTGAGGTCTCTCATTGCATCAAGGGCCATTTTCAATCATCTTAATCCATATCTGGCTGCTGGACCCAGATGGCTCTGGAGGAGAAAGTGAGGCAGATGGCCTTGAACAAACTCTCTCACTCAAATCCAATTCACTATCATGTCACAACATCATCTCCCTGATGTCATGGTCCTAACAATAACAACGTAAAGGAGGCAGGTGTTTAAGAGAAAGAAGTCACTTGGAACATAAAAAGATGATAAAGCACAAGAAAAAAAATAAAAGAAGTGCTTGGCCAGCTGTTATAAGAACAATAGGAGTTCCTTCCGGGGGTGGAGCCATGGTGGCGGAGATCAGACAGGATTCTCTGTAACCTCCTCTAACTTCCCCTCAAACCAACAAAATATGAAGCCTCTAGACAGATTCTGAAGCAAAAAAATCCACAATATCCGGAGAGCAACGCGATTCTAGAAGAAGATACTCTGGAGGAACCTCAAAACAGGTCTGTTTTGATGGGGCAGGGGGTGGCCTGCTGAACCCAGACTGCAGCACAGGGAGACCGGGGCAGGGAGCTGGAGCAGGGAGCTGGAACAGTAGTCAGAACAGGAGTGGGAGCGTTGTGCTTTTCACACACCAGGGAGTCTTCTGCGAGCCTCTTGGAACAATTTGTCCTGATTGTGGGCAGGTGGTTTGGAGGGTCTGCCTTTTGAGGGGGATAGATTGTGAACCACTGAACCCCTGATGAGCATCGTAACTAGCTGCCATTACACAGCACCTTAAAGCAATCAATCAAACAACAGGTCTGATAAGCACCAGAAATAATTCAATCAGCGGAGCTGCCCAGCCCTGACATAATTCAATCAGCAGAACTGCCCAGTTCCTGAAATAACTCAATCAGCAGAACTGCCCCAGGGCAAATTAAAGCAGCTGTCCCACCTTTGCC
>JAJPUD010008113.1:0-94922 GCA_023553655.1 Myrmecobius fasciatus | reverse complement strand
TTTGGCTGCATTCCACAAATTTTGGTATATTGTCTCATTATTGTCATAATCTCGGATGAAATTATTGATTGTGTCTCTGATTTGTTGTTATACTCATTCATTCTTTAGGAATAGATTATTTAGTTTCCAATTAATTTTCGGTTTATTTTCTCCTGGCATTTCATTGCATGTAATTTTTATTGCATCATGATCTGAAAAAAATGCACTTACAATTTCTGCCTTTCTATAGTCTTTATGCCCTAATATATGGTCAATTTTTTGTATATGTTCCATGAACCAATGAGAAAAAAGTTTACTCCTTTTTCTGTCTGCATTAATTTTCTCCAAAAAGCTATAATTCCTAACATTTCTAAAAATTCTATTTACCTCCTTAATTTTCTTATTTTTTTGTTCAATTTATATAGTTCTGAGAGAGAAAAGTTGAGATCTCCTACTATTATGGTTTTGCTGCCTATTTATTCTTGCAGTTCTCTTAACTTCTCTAGGAATTTGGATGCTACACCACTTGGCAGATATGTGTTTAGTATTGATATTGCTTCATTATCCATGGTAATCTTTAATAAGATTTACTTTCCTTCCTTATCTCTTTTAATTAGATCTATTTTTTTCTTGATCTGAGATCAGGATGTCTATCTCTGCTTTTGTGACTTCACCTGATACATAACATATTCTACTCCAGCCCTTTACCTTAACTCTGTATGTATCACTCCACTTTAAATATGTTTCTTGTAAACAACATATTGTAGATTCTGGCTTTTAATCCAATCTGCTATCTGCTTCTATTTTATGGGATAGTTCATCCTATTCATATTCACAGTTAAAATAACTATTTCTGTATTTCCTGCCATCTTATTTACCCTAAGTTATCCTTTCTCCTTTCCCTCCTTTCTAGTATTTTGCTTCTGACCACCAACTCCCTCAAATAGCTGCATTTAGAGCCTTTCCCCCTTTCTTACACTTTCCCCTACTTCTTCTGTTTTCCCTTCTATTAGCCTCCTCCTTTTCTTTCCCCTTTTCCCTCCCACTTCTCTATAAGGTGAGAGAAGTTTGTCTGTAAAACCAGATATGTCTAACATTCTGTCTTTGAGCCAAATCTGATGAGAGCAAGATTCACAAATGTTCATCCTTTTCCCTTCTTTCCCTCAATTATAATAGGTATTTTTGCCTCTCCATGAGATGTAATTTCTCTCATTTTACTTCCATTTTCCTCTTTTTCCAGTTCAATCCCCTTTTCATCTCTAGTTTCTTTTTTATATTATCACAATAAAATCAAATTATACCTGAAGTCTCTAAGTATAGCTATAACATATATTTCTCAAAAGTTCTTTCCTTTTTACCTGTTTATGCTTTTCTTCAGTCTGTATTTGGAGATCATTTTTTGTTGTTGTTGTTGTTCAGCTCTGGTATTTTCATCAGAAATAAATGAAATTCACCTGTATCATTGAATGTACATCTTCTTCCCTGAAAGATAATGCTCAATTTAGCTGGATAGTTGATTCTTGGCTGTAATCCAAGTTGCTTCTCCTTGAGGAATATCACAGGAATATTCCAGGCCCTTCAATCCTTTAAGGTAGAAGCTTCTAGCTCCTGGGTAATCTTGATTGTGACTCTCTGATATTTGAATTGCTTCTTTCTGGCTGCTTTGCAGTATTTTTGCTTGGTCTGATAATTCTAAAATTTAGCTACAATATTCTTGGAGTTTTCATTTTGGGGTCTCTTTCAGGAGGTGATTGGGCAGTTCTTTCAATGGCTATTTTACCTTCTGTTCTAGGACATCAGGGAGGTTTTTTCGATGATTACCTGAAGTATAATGTCTAGGCTCTTTTTTTCTTCATGGTTTTTAGGAAGTCCAATAATTCTTAGATTGTCTCTCCCAGATCTATTTTCTAAGTCACTTTGTTTTTCCAATGAGATATTTTACATTTTGTCTATTTTTTTTCTTTTCTCTTTTGGTTTTGTTTGTTTCTTGATGTCCCATTGAGTCATTCATTTCCATTTGTTTGGTTCTAATTTTTAGTGAATTATTTTCTTCACTTACCTTTTTTAGTTTTTTTTTTTTATTTGCCCAATTAAATTTTTAAATGAGTTATTTTGTTCTATTCTTTTTTTCATTTCACAAATTCTGTTTTTCAAGGAATTAAAGGAATTTTTTTTTCCATTTCACAAATTCTGTTTTTCAAGCAGTTGCTTTCTTCTTCCATTTTTTCAAATCTATTTTGTAAGGAATTATATGGTTGTTCCATTTCACTAAATCGTTTTTGTAAGTTTTCTTCAGACAGTTTCTGTGTTTCCTTTTAGAAAACCTCTTCCAAATTTTTCATTTCCTTTCCCCATTTTTCTTCTAACTTTCTTTTAAGATACTTTCTGAATTCTTTCAAAAGAGCCTTGTAATACGGAGACCAATTTGTATCATCCTTCGGGGCTTCATCTGGAGACAATGTGCTTTTAGTGTCCTTAGGGTTTGAATTCTGTTCTCTTTCTTCATAAAAAAAAAAAAGAAAAATCTATGGTCAAGGTTTTTTTGCTTTTTTTTTGCTCATTTTTTTAAAAGGTCGAGGTCTGCTTTTGAGATAAAGGGGAGATTATTCAAGCTTCCTCTACAGGTAACAGTGGCTATGCTGGGTCAGTGATTACTAATTTTCTGTGGTGGATGGTTTTGACCAGGTCCCAGGACATTCTGGGGTTTAGGGGCTCACTATCAGCCTTTTGTATTTGTGTTAGATATCTTACACCTAATCTGCTGATCTACTGGCTTGCAACCAGGACAGGGTAGCTGTAGATTCTGCCCATAGATTCCCCAGTGCTCAGCACCCACAGCACCCCAGGTCTCAGCACTGCCTTCACTCAGGTGCTTGCTCTCAGCCTGACTCCCTCCATGCCCAATTGAAACAGACCTTTTCTAAAGATCTTCCAAATATTCTTCTTCTGGAAAATTTGTTACTCTCCAAATATTTGTGGGTTCTGTCACTCCAAAGCCAGTTCAGAGGCTTGATTTGCTGTTGATTTGAGAAATATCAGGAGAGCTCAGAAAAAGATGCATTTCCTTTCTGCCATCTTGATTCCTCCCCTCCAAATATTTTTTTACAAAGGAAATTCCAAGAATTTGGAATTGGCAAATTTGGGCTTGGCAGACTGAGCATTAAGCAGAATGTTTGTTTGTTGTTATTGTTGTTGTTCTTCTTCTTTTCTTTTAGTCAGGGAGCTTCAGGGGCCCTCTTTTTAAAACTGCATAGACAGCTATCTATTCTATCTCAAAAATGCAAAGGACTTACAAAAATAGTAGATTTTTACTATTTTAAAAACAAATGAATAATTGACTACCTTAATAGCTTTCTCTTGCTATATACTGGCTGTAAGGTTGTTTCTCATATCAGAATTTCTTGAAATAACAAATATGGAGGCAACTATGAGCATTTTATTCTTTCCAAATTTTGAATCTCTTCCTTTTTATAACTTTATGTTATAAGTAAGGCTGATGTTATTTTCTCTATTTACTAGATGAGAAAATGTAATATAAGATGTGCCCTGTCATGCCTGTGATAACATGATTAGTTAGAAAAATACAAAATATAACTCAAGCTTCTTGTGCTTGATAAAAAATCAGAGAATAGGCAATAGGCAGAGAAGTCACAATTTCCACTAACAGTCTGGAGTTGGAGCTGTATTAGAGTCCAAAAACTTTAGTCTTTTAACGATTCATGCTAAAAACTACAGGCTTTGTTTTCATGGGAAGGAGGTAGCCTCTTCATTCACCAAGTAGCATCATGTGTAGCAATTATCATGAGAAAACTATTTTCATGTCTTCCAGGCTCCGCCAAGACTTCTGACCCTATGAAGTAGATTCTGTTACTGCTATGTGTGTTTTGCATAGTAAAACAAAAGCAAAACACCTTGCATTTCAGAGAAGCCAGTTGGCTAATCAATAAATATTTATTAAGTGACTTTCAAGAACCAGAGACTATGTAAACACTTAGGAAAGCTTAATTCCCCAGTGCTCAGAACCCACAGCACCCTAGGTCTCAGCACTGCTTTCACTCAGGTGCTTACTCTCAGCCTGACTCCCTCCATGCTCAATTGAAACAGACCTTTTCTAGGTCTGTTTGAATTTCCTATTAAGAAAGCTAGTCCCTGCCCTTGTGTAGTTTATAGTCTAGTGGAGAAAATCAATATGCACCTGATACAGGGACATGCTAGAAATGTCCAAAGGAATGCAGCTAGGAGCAATTAGGTGATATGATTGATTAGATAATTTGACTTGGCCAACATCACACAACTAGAAAGTAGCAGAACCAGAGTTCTTATCTAGAAATTATAATTTCTACTCTTTATATCTATATCTATTTACATAGATATAGATATATAGCTATATACACATGTTGGTGTGTTTTATGCTAGAACTAGCTCAGTGGCTTTTCATAAGGAAATTCCCCGATGGTATAAGTAATGGGTCATTCATGACTTTACCAATAGGAAACAAAGACTGTCTAAAATACACAAACAAATTTGACCTTTGCACTCCAGTTTACTATTATGTAAGAATATATCATCACTTCTATAATATCATAAAATTATGTAACAATGTGTTGTTGAAGAGTATTGTTTGGCAGTATTCTTATTCCCCGATGTTTCCCTTCAAACAATTTTTAAAACTACGTGTCAAATCAAATTCTGGAGGAACATAGTTAACATGAGATTAGGGTGAGATATTTTTCTAGCCCAAGATAATTTAGTACATCTGAAGGAGAGGTCTGGGACACTGCAGTGAAGCTAGTCTGGAGAATCATTCAGCAAAAGTAGCTATGGGCCTTGGAGGCAGTGAAGGAAAAAGTAGCTATGGCAGCAGCAACTCTAAAAGCTGATAAAAAAAAACAATGGACAACTTCTAAGCAAGATTAAAGGAGACCCCTCTGTTATTCATGAGTACAGAACCAGAGGCCATTTGGCAACTCCATCATTTGCAATCTAATTCTGGGTCATTCAGGGCTAAAAGTAAAGCTTGCACTCAAAAAGGGAGGAGGGATCCTACTTCCTGGTCTCAGTTCCAAGACAAAAAAGAGGTCTATCACTTGTACTCACATAGGATCAGGGGCTTTCCTTGGACAAAAACCATAATGCAGACAGAAGTTTCCCTTGATTACAATGTAGCACTGACAATCTCCAATCCTTCAGGACTAGTTATGAAAACAGTAGGACAAAAAAAGCCTTACTAAGATTTGATACCTATGCCAACCCAGCCCATACCAGAGGTGAGCAAACTCAAACTGATATAAAGTTCAGAGTCAAAGTACATGGAAAAGATGAGCAAATAATCAACAAAAAAGTACCTTTTCATAAAAAGCTATGATGATGGGGATGTTCAAGACACAAAATTTAAAAAAAGACATCAATATTAACTCATTTAGAAGCAAAGCCTGAAAGAGAGAGAGAGAGAGAAAGAGAGAGAGAGAGAGAGATACATAGATACATAGATATAAATTAGATATAAGCCCCACAAAAAATTCTTAAAAGAATTAAGGAAAGGGATTTTTTTTGGGAAAAAAGTGATTTTTCAAAATTTAATAAGAACAGTAAAAGAAAAAAACTTAGGAAAGAAAATGGGAGTACTCAAAGAATATAATGAAAAAATAATAGCTTGACAAAAGAGGTATAAAGCCTATCTAATAAAGATTAATCCTTAAAAAAGCATTGGTCAAATGACAAAAAGATGCATAAAGCCTAACTGGAAAAAATTCCTTTAATGTTAGAATTGGTCATATGAAAGCTAATGACTTTGTGAGACATAAGGAAACAATTAAACTAAGTCAAAAGGGTGAAAAATGGAAAAAAATGACAATTTTACATATTCAAACATGACTCAAGAAAAATAAGAAGGTAAACATAAAAGAGCAAAAAGATGTATTAAGGGTAAGCTATTTACATTCCTAAATGGGAAAATTATACTGTAATTCCTAGTTTTCATTTTTTAAAGAAAGTTTTTCTCAATTAATGAAAAACAAGTTCAATATTATTTTAAAAATAATTTTTGACTTCCAAGTTTTCTATTTTCCAATTTTTCCTCTCTACTCATTGAGAAGCCAAGTCTTTTGAAATTGTTTATACATGTGCAGTTATGCAAAATACATTTTCATAATAATAGCTAGATAACAAAAAATAATACAAACCCAAAGAAAAAAGAAAGAAAAAACTTAAAATAAAAAATATTCTGTTTTGGTCTGTATTCAGAATCCATCAGTTCTTTCTCTAAAGTTGGATATTATTTTTCTTCATAGGTCCTTCAAAATATTCTTGAATTAATGCATTGATGAGAATAGCTAAATTATTCACAGTTGATAATTGTACATTATTAATATTACTGTGTACAATGTAATCCTAGCTCTGCTCAGTTTACTTTACATCAGTTAATACAGGTTTTCACATATTTTTTGTGAAAGCATCTTCCTTTTAATTTGTTATTGTACACAATTTTTCCATTACAATCATATACCATAATATATTCAGCCATTTCCCAATTGATGGGCATCATTAAATTTACAATTTTTTACCAACATAAAAAGAATTGCTATGAACATTTTTTTGTCCATATATGATCTTTTTTTCCCCTTTCCTTTGATTTCTTTGAGATATAGACCTATTATTGGTATTGTTGGTCCAAAGGGTAGGCACAGTTACTAGCTTTTGAGACATAATCCCAAATTACTCTCCAAAATGATCAGCTCAGTTTACAATGCTATCAAGAATGCATTAATGTCCCCATTTCCTCACAACCCCTTGAACATTTGTCATTTACTATTTTTGTCATATTAGTCAATCTGATAGGTACTGAAGAATTGTTTTTATTTGTATTTCTCTAATCAATAATTATTTAGTGCATTTTATAAGACTTTAATTTCTTCTGAAAAGTGCCAATTTGTATTTTTTGAGCATTTTTATTAGGGAATGACTCAGTCTTATAAATTTGACGCATTTCTTATATTTGAGAAATTATCAGTTAAATTTGCTTTAAAACAGTTTTTGTTCTTATCATCTGTATTGCCTTTGCTTGTGCAAATGCTTTTCATTTTCAAGAAGCCATATTTGTTTATCTTCTATTCTAAACTCTAAATATGTAAGATTTCCATGTACATTAGCTCCAAGAATGTGTACATTTTTGTAGGAGAAGAGGAAATATGAGAGAGAGAGTAGGAATTAAGGAGAGGAAAAAGGAGAGAAAGAGAGAGGGGCAGAGTATTCTATTGAAAAACAGTTATAAGGGGAGGCTCTTCCCAAAGGTGAGACAAGAGTTTTTTTGTCTATTTTTGCTTTCTTCTAGTGGGTTCAAAGAATCCTGTTTACCCACTGTTTGGTTCTGCTATAAACAGTAGTCCCAATCTGGATGCCCTTGGTTTAAATGTAAAGGATCATAGTAGGTTTCCTGATTGTTCAGGATAAACAGTACTGGTTTCTGGATATTTGCAGAGAGAGAAGTGCTCAAATGACAGGATTTGGATTTCCAGTTCTTATAATGTTCTGATAGCAAGGGATTGCCCAAGGCTCTTCAATGATACCTTGGGGTTTGCTTATTAAAATATTAATATCATCTCAAAATTATTTGAACTTAGGCTTGTCCTATTCAGATTTTTTTTTCTGTTTTTACTATGCTTTTCTGGAACATATTTGTAACTTACAGACTGAGATGTTATTATTGGGATCAAAGGACCATTATATTGAATCCTAGATGGTTTCTTCCACATTAGGAAACATAATCTGAATATGAGCTTAATTTAGAAGGCAGATTTTGTTTTTGTTATTGTTTTACCAAGTGGCTTCTTATGTTCCTTTTAACATTCTTAATTCTTATTTCCTTTCTATTGTTACCATATACTGGTTAGTTATGTACCTACTTACTATACTAACTACTGGGGTGGTTGAGGGCTCATAATTAGATATATTTTTCACACCGAGAAAAACAAGGAAAAAGAGGGGAAAGAAGAGTAAAGAAGACAGGAAAAAAGAAGAGAGGAAGAGAGAGGAGGGGAAAAATTGCGAAAAAAAAAAGGAAATGAAAAGGGAGAGCAAGAAGTGAAAGATAAGGGGAACAGAGAGGGAAAGGGAGAATGACAAAGCCAAGCAGGAAAAAAAGAGATGATAGTTCAATATAGACAGGAATAAAAATACCTGAATGCAAACAGACTTAGATTCTATTCTTCGTCCAACTAATAACTAGCTATGTAAACTTGGGCAACTCATATAATCTTTTCAAAGCTCTGTTTCCCTGTCTTGGAAATGAGAGTATCACATTTAATCATCTCTAAGGGCTCTTCCAGCTTTGAAATCTTATAATTCTAATATATACTTATAATTTTACTAAATCTATATCTATAACCATCTGCCTCTGACTAAATATATATTCATATATAATACTGATTAAATTTGGAATTCTCAAGATAAAATAAACAGAAATTATTTCAGACTTTGCTTGCATTGGGAAGTGTTTCAGAATTAACCTTCCTTTTACCTCTTTGTCTCAAATACTGGCTGCTATGGCAACCTTCCCCCCCCCCCCCTTTTCTCTTCCTCTCCTCCTCTTCCTACCCCCAACCAACTCACCAGATTTTCTCTGATGAAAAGCAAAAGGCCTTGGGGACTTCAAATATTCCATTGAACAAAGCATCCTAAACCCTCTGCCCTAGAGCCATTTCTGTTGCCATAGCTCAGAAAGTCCATGTATATACATAGTGTTTATTATCTCTTGGTTTCCTCTTTGTTAAACACTATCTCTCCAGAACAGCATGTGAAACAAAAGATGTAGAAGCTAGTGTCTTTTACGTAGTATGCACTAAACATTTGCTTACTGATGAATTGATTTTTTGCACTAAATTTCTCATTCCAAAATCCAGTTTCATAAAGTTGTCTTCACTGTATCTTCCAGATATGAATGTCACTCACTACTTACTCCATTGTAAAGAGAGAAAATTGACATTAGGTTAATAGGAATCATTTAGACTAAATGCCCAACATAGAGCTTATCCTGATGACCTGATCTCAGGCCTGCACTTTTGCCATATGCCCCATGTCAATATGCCTACATTGTAACAGTAGCTGAATAAAAATTGTCATCACTATCACCAATAATAACAAGAAACAGAGGAGCTATTTGTGATATAGAAAAATATGAAGTTTGTATAATTTTTTTTAAAAATATCATGCTACAGAAATCAGTATATTCTATGGCATGGACTATCCATCTGTTATGAGACTCCTCAACTTTTCATTTCAACATCTTTATTTTTGAAACAATTTGGTATACTGGAATAACCACTGACCTGGTCAATGGTGATCTGTTTTAAAATCCCATCTCTAACTCTTATAATCTATGTTTTCATTTTCAAAGAAAAAGACCACTGTGAGACAGTATCTTCATGTATAAAATGACAATAATATTAATTTTAGTACTCCAAAAAGTTATGATATGACACAGAGAGCATATCACATGTTCTCAGATGACATATCATATGTATAAGAGGTTGCAATTCTTCAGTCATATTATAAATGTCAACTATAATTTTCTATATAAGTTTTTATATAAATTTTCGTAATTCTCAAATTAATTTAACAAAACTATCAATTTACATATGACTTACCAACTCCACTTACTTTTCATTGGAATCTTTATGGTACAAAGAGAGAAGAAAAAAAGAGAAAGAATAATTTACTTATCCTGGGAGTAGTCCCAGTCAGGCCTAGGCAAAATTTTAAAATAAGCAGTTAGTCTCTGGAATTCTCAATATCCTCTTCTTTATTCATGTTTCTTGGTACTACTTAGTGTTCATTCAGCTTATTCAACATCAGCACTGATGCCTTTGGATCTCTTCCTAAAGTGTATACTCTTTTATTTACTGGCTCATGAATGAAATTATTTTCAGTTGTAAGAATCTATGCCAGCCAGATAATCATGCTCTTTTGGACTAGCTCAGGCTTGGTTCTTGACCATTTTGTTCAATATTATCACCAATAATGTCCTCTGTTGTTGTTAGACCAAATCTTGAATGTTATGTAGAATTCTTGGGGAAAAAAATTTAGTAGGGCATGGACAATTTCAAGCTTGTTCAGAAAAGGGTGATATCAAGAGCTCTTACCAGCTCTTGAAAGTAAATTTTTCAATTTTCAAATTTCAATTTCTACCTCAAAAATTAGCATATGCTACAAATCATAGATCCATTGATTATGTTAGACTTGAGAAAGTGATAGAGGAAAACATAATAAAGCACATTAAAATATGTGTGTGTGTGTGTTTGTGTATGGAGAGAGACAGAGAGAGACAGAGAGATAGAGATAAAGAGAGAGAGAGAGAGAGAAAGAGAGAGAGAGAGAGAGAGATTTTTGCTAAACATTTAAAAGCACACATCTGGTGATATATATTGTAAATGAGCATTAAATCATGCTACACTAGAACCAATTAAAGAAACCTGAGATATTTCGTCTGAAAAATAAAAGACATGAGGAGAAACAAAGAGCAAATTGTGTTGGGGGCAGGAGGAGAATATGACATTTTCAAGTAACTAAAGTGCTGCCATGGGAAAGAGAGATTGGAACTATTCTTCTTGAAGCCCAAGGGCAATGTTGTCCAATGGATAAAAAATATTATTTTTGGGGAAAATTTCATCTCAGTAGAAAGGAAAACTTCTTAACAATTAAAGCTGTTCAAAATGGAATATGAGATCTTTGCTTTTGTTGTTGTTCAACCACTTTTTAGTTATATCTGACTCTTCATGATTCCATTTGGAGTTTTATTGGCAAAAAATATTTAACATGGTTTGTGTCCTTATTCAAATCAATTTATGATGAAGAAATTGTGCCAAATAGGGATAAGTTAATTGCCAAATACCTAGTTAGATAGATTTGTAGTTAGATTTGTCACATAACTAGTTAGATGTCTGAGGACAGTTTCAAACTCAGGAACATGAGCTTCCTTAATTCCTAACATATTATCTGCTGTACCACTTAGCTGCCCACAAGGTATTTAAGATGTGCCTAAAAGACATTTGTCACAAATATTGTAGAATTTATTCATACCTATAGTGCAAATAATCTGGATTGACTAAGCAAAAGAGAAACAATTAGGTATTAAAATATATTAAACAAAAAGTTTTGTACTCATCCTTTATGACTATAATAATAACACATTTGCATCACCTTAATGATGCTTAATGAACTTAATGAACTGCATGCATCAAAGATATAGGTAGTTCAATTTTTTTTAGTTTATCTTTAATACACATTGCTTTATGAATCATGCTGGAGAAAAAAATCAAAGCAAAAGGAAAAAACTTTGGGAGAGATTAAAAAGAAAAAAAAAGAAGTGAATAAAACACATGTTGATTTATATTCAGTCTCATTAGATCTTTTTCTGTATGCAGATGGCATTTTCTGTCCAAAGTCCATTGAGATTGCTTTGGATCATGGAACCACTTAAAAGAACCAAACCTTTCATAGTTTATTATCACACATTCTTGCTGTTATTGTGCACAATGTATTCCTGGTTCTGCTTGTTTTGCTCAGCATCAATTCATGTAAATCTTTCCAGGGCTTTTTATAATTAGCTTGTTCATCATTTTTATGATATTTTATGATATTGCACTGAACAAGTAGACCAATTTAGGCAGAATTTTCATTTTTATTATATTAGCTTGGCCTTGGTGTAGCCATGAACAATTGGTAATTTTTTTTCCAATTGTTTAGATCTGATTTTATTTTTTCAAGAAATGTTTTGTAATTGTGTTCATATAGTTCTTGGGTTTTTCTTGGCAGATAGAAGACCCCCCCCCAGTATTTTATTTTGTCTACAGTAATTTTAAATGACATTTCTATAGAAATGCTGATAATTTATGTGAGTTTATTTTATATCCTGCAACTTTGCTAAAGCTGTGAAGTGCTTCCAATAGATTTTTGGATGGCTTTCTAGGATTCTCTAAGTATATTATCACATTATCTGCAAAGAATGATAGTTTTATTTCCTCAATGCCTATCATAATTCCTTTAATTTCTTTTTCTTTTAGTATTGCTAAGCCAACATTTCTACAACAATGGTGATATGAGCAATCTTTCTTTCACTCTTAATTTTTTTTGGGGAATTCATCCAGATTCTCTTCATTCCAGATAATGTTTGCTGTAGGTTTTAAGTAGATACTGCTTATTATTTTAAGGAAAGCTCCCTTTATCCTTATACTCTCTATTGTTTTTAATAGGAATAGGTACTGTATTTTGTCAAATGCTTTTTCTGCATCTATTGAGATTATCATATGATTTCTGTTGGTTTTGTTATTGACATGGTCTATGATGATAATAACTTTCCTGATATTGAACCAGCTTGCATCCTGGTATAAATCCTCCTTGGTCATAGTGTATTATCCTGCTCATAAATTGCTGTAATCTCTTTGATAATATCTTATTTAAGATTTTTGCATCAATATTTATTAAAGAGTTTGGTCTGTAATTTTCTTTCCCTGTTTTTATATTTCCTGGTTTAGGTATAAGTGTCATATATCTGTGTCATAAAAGGAATTTGGCAGTATTCCTTCTTCAACAATTTTTTCAAATGCTTTACATAGTATTGGAATTAATTGTTCTTTAATGTTTGCTAAAATTCACTTGTGAATTCATCTGGCCCTGGAGATTTTTTTCTTAGGCAATTCACTGATAATTTGTTTAATTTCTTTCTTCTAAAATGGGACTATGTAAATAATTTATTTCCTCTTCTGTTAACCTGGACAACATATATTTTTGTAAATATTCATCCATTTTGGTTACATTATCAGACTTGCTGCCATAGAGCTGTGTAAAATAACTACTAATTATGCTTTAATTTCTTTTTCATTAGTGGTGAGTTCATCCCTTTCATTTTTGATGCTGGTGATTTTTTTTTTCCTTTCCTTTTTCTGGTCAAATTAACCAAAGGTTTATCTAACTGTTTTAATTGTTTCATAAAATCAACTCTTAGTTTTATTTATTACTTCAATACTTTTCTTAGTCTCTATTTTATTAATCTCTCTTTTTAGTTTCCAAATTTCTAATTTGGTATTTAATTTTGGGTTTTTAATCTGTTCTTTTTTGCCTTTTTTAGGTGCAACTTTCGTTGTTCTTCTCTTTCTCTATTTTATTTATGTAGCTATTTAAAGGTATAAAATTTCCCCTACAGACTGTTTTGGCTGCATTTTATAAGTTTTGGTATTTTGTCTGTTGTCATTTTCTTGGATGAAATTGTGGATTATTTCTGTAGTTTACTGTTTGACCCACTCATTATTTAGAATTAGATATATTTAATTTCTAATTGGTTTTATTGAATATAATTTTTTTCATTGTGGTCTGAAAAGGAAGCATGTACTATTTCTGACTCTTGATGTGAACTAATTATCTCCCATTATACTTTCCCTTTTCCCTTTTTCCAGTGC
The DNA here is from genome assembly GCA_023553655.1 of Myrmecobius fasciatus. Lineage (NCBI taxonomy): Eukaryota > Metazoa > Chordata > Mammalia > Dasyuromorphia > Myrmecobiidae > Myrmecobius > Myrmecobius fasciatus. Next base: position 81,495 of record JAJPUD010008113.1, on the reverse strand, counting down.
AAATGTTTTCTACTCTTTAAAGTCTTTTTCTTTAATGTCATCACATCACATGATAATCACACCCTCAGTCCATGTGATGCCCCTGTTTGTCGGCCACAATATCAGATACAGCTCTTTAAAATTATAGAAAACATCAAATGAAAGTAGTTTTTCCCATCTAGGAATATATAAATATATATATATATACATATATATATATATACACATATTTTTTTTTTCCTTTCCCCTGTTTACCTTTCGATGGTTCCCTTGAGTCCTGTATTTGTAGATTGAATTTTTTGTTTGGTCCTTTTCTTTTCAATAGAAATTATTGAAAGTTTCTTGATTCATTGAAGCTCCATCTTTTCGCCTGAAAGATGATGCTGAATCTCATTGGTTCGTTAATTCTTGGTTGTAATTCCAGGCCCTTTGTTTTCTTAAATATCATATTCTAAGCTCTCTTGTCTTTATTGTAAAAGCTGGTAGGTCCTGGGTAATCCTGATGGTTGCTTCTTGATATTTGAATTGTTTTTCACTAGCAGCTTGCAGTATTTTTTCCTTGAAATTATAGTATTGCAGTTTCACAACAATATTTCTTTAGAATTTCCTTATGGAATTTCTTTCCAGAGGTTATCAACAAATTATCTCAATAAGTATTTCCCCTCTTTTTATTGAATATTGGGGCAGTTTTCCTTAAGGACATATTGTAGAATTCTATCCAGGCACTTTTTTTGGTCATGGCCTTCATTAACTGTTTTGCCAAGGAAGTGTTTCACATTTTCTTCCATTTTTTTGTTCTTTTTAATTTGTTTGATTGATTCTTGCTGTCTCATAAAGTCATTACTTTCCATTTGGCCTGTTCTACTTTTTAATTTGTGATTTTTTTTCAGTTAGCTTTTGTATCTCTTTCCATTTTGTTTATTCTACTATTTAAAAAGTTGTTTTATTCAGACAATTTTTCCCTACATTTTCCAAACTTTTGACTTTCTCATTTATTTTCTCATTTTTTCTTCTACCTCTCTTATTTGCCTTTTGAAGTCTTTTGTGAGCATTTCCAAGAAGGCTCTTTGGGCTTGAGACCATTTTATCTCACTCTTGGAGATTTCTTCTGTGGACATTCTGTCCTCCTCTGAGTTTGTGTTTTCATCTGCCTTGTCACCATTGTAGCTTTCTATGGTCAAAGTTCTTTTCTGATTCTTGCTCATTTTCTTTCCTTTTCTTTTGATATTTTCCCTCCTTTTTTTTTTTTTTTTTTTTTACTTTTAAGGTGGAGTTCTGCTCCTAGGATAAAGGTGGCAATGCCCCAAGCTTCCTCTGCATGTCTGAGACTTGGCTTTGAACACAGGGGCTCCTTGCATTTGTAGGGGGGTAGCTTTGTCTGCTCTGTTCATGAATCTGCATGGTTTCCCAAAGTTTGCCTTCTGAGCTGGGACTGGAAACTATCCCATTGATTTGATCCTCTACTGAACCAGGACTGAGTCTTAATTACTGATTTGCTGTAATTAAGATCCTCTGGTTTTCCCAGTCTCTCTGACCTGGGCTGAATACCCTTTTTCACCCTAGTGAAAAGATTTTTTTTTAATTTTTATTTTGTTCAGTCTTTTCAATCTATCTTGAGCTGGATAGTAGTTTCATTTCACCAGACTCTGTTCAGAGTATTGGTTTCATGTGATTTTCGAGGGAAACTGGGTGAGCTCAAGCAGCTTCCTACTTTATTCTGTCATCTTGGCTCCACCTCTCTTCAGTGAAGGTATATTTTTTGTTAGTTCAAATATTAACATAGATAATAAAGCTAAAGCATAGATCAGTTATAACTTAAACATGATCACATATCTGGAATGTGTCAAAACCAGGACTGAAATCCAAGTTTTCTTACTCAAAATCAGGTGCACTTTATGGTGAACTATTCTATGAAGCATTTCTGTATGTTATCCAAGTTGTTGCCTCAATTCTCCTTTTTACTTTGTTTTTTTAATTTTTTACTTTATTTTCTGAATCTCTGATTTTATTTTTGTCAGTACATTTAAGTTATCTTTTGTTATGTTTCATATTTTCCTTTCTTTTATCTCCTATAACATTATTTGTCACAAAATCTCATCAATTATGTCTCCACACTACCTCCCAAATATGTGCCTTTTTCTGTTATAATGGTCACCTAACAAAGGTCTTGGAAAGCTACTTACCTGTTCTTTTGCAACAGTTTTCCTGCAATCATAATCTCTTTGCCCTCCAACTTCCCCTTTCAGTCTATAAGTGAGAGTGCAAATTTTTATCTTAAGGTCAGGATTGCCCCTCTTCATCTCATTCTTTCCTCTGAGCATTGGGAATATTTCAAGAAAATGCTATGGGAAGTTTGCATAATTATTCCAGATGTATTGGGAGAAGATGAAAGATCAAAAGATAAAAGTGAAGAAAATAAAAATAAAAAACTTTGAACTAGGGATCCACATAAAGATGTTGTTTTATTTAGGAAAGAAATATCCAGGCACTTGAGCAAACAGTGAAGAGGAGAAAATAGTAACAAAATTTTAGCTGTCCTCTTATGGATGTATGTCCTATTCATGCTTTCATGATATCAGAACCCAAATTTCTTAAATTGTAATTTGTGACTGTGTATGGGATCTCATAGCTGAATGTGGGAATTCCAAAATTATGATGGTATCAATAAGTTGGGTTTGTATACTTATTTTATATACCATACACTTGGGGTCATGTAAAAAGTTTTTGGCCAAAAAGGGGTTGCAAGCAGAAAAAATATAAGAAATCTTGATCTAAAGACTGGGGGTAAAGCTGAGGTTGAAGGGGCGGGGAGAGAAAGAGAAGAGTTTCATGGCTTTCATGGGGAGGATATAAAAATATCTTTGTGTCTATGTATATATGTTTGTGTGTTTATGTGTGTGTACTCCTTGATTTGAATGTCTCAAAGAGATTATATATATACATATATATATATATATATATAATATATGATATAACTCTTAAAACCTAATTGAAATAATTTCTTTTCCATGAAGCAATCCCTGATTGCTCTTCATACCTTAGGTAAAACTATTGCAACTTCTCAAACAAATAAGTGCAATTATTTGTGCTTATGACACATCTTCTGAACCTAGATCTTACTTAATCTTTGTATTCTACCCCATATCCACATTTACCCTTAATTAGTACCAAGGAAGTGCATATTAAATGTTGAATTGAGATCAAAGCCCTTGTGTGATTAGCCAACACATGAGGAATTAACTTTTCAAAAGCTTAATTTTTTTTTTGATAAAGATATCCAAAAATGAAGACAAATTACTACCCCTAGAACTGGTAAAGATAAAAGGTAAAATTCTTCACATACTTCAGGCATCAAATAGCTCTGATTATTCTATTAAAAATAAATATAACCAAGAATTCAGGATGACAAATCTTCTGATATGTAAGTAAATGAAAAGTCTTAAATCCCTAAATCTTCAAGCCTAGGATGGATGACACTGTGATTGTCATCAACAGGAAAACTTCCTTAATGAAAATAAATGGAGCATAGGCAGAGATGCAATCAAAATTACTAGAGATCCCAAAGAGTGCCCTTATAGTGTATCAAGTTTCTTAACAGGGTTTGGTAAGCTCAACTGAGAGAAATTATTGCTTGCACAGCTTTTTTTGAAAAGGAAATCCTGTCTTTCTGTCAATCTCTCCTTACTTGCCCCATTGATATAAGCATTTTCCTTTGTCAGAAAATATGATAAAGCTTACTAGGCAATCAATTGTGGTTAACATGGCTAACTTTCCAGTGTTCTTTTGAAAAATTGTTAAAGGTGTTTGCATGTGTATTTATTTCTGTGTATGTGTGTGCACATTTATACATGAGTATACTTGTGTGTAGTTTGATCATATTAATCACATTCGGATAAAAGATATTAATTTTTAAAAATAATAGTAAAGCTTCAAAAATCAACAGATTGTATAGAATCGTGATTTAATTGCTGGACATGCTCAAAGGCTCCCACTGGCAGATGGGGCCAAGACTGAAATGGCTTCTTTTTGCAGTTCTGCCCCAGCAGTCCCCTCATCCCCATGCATCTGTGACTTTATTCTTAGGTCTCCTCTGGCAGATGGGTAATGACATTTTAGGGAATAATTGGTAGATACCATGGTGCTTTTCCTCTTCATGAAAGGTCACTTATATTAAGGAGATGGTACTCTTGCCTCATCAAATTTTCCCTATCTTTTATCAGAACATTTTTTTTTCTTTTTTGTGAGGAGAGATACAGCTGAAAGAGTGTAAGGTTGGGCCTTATCTTTGTTGTACAATGAAAAGGCATTGGGCAGGCAGGCAGAGAGCCTATATTCGAGTCTCTCCTTAGATAATTGCAAGCTGTGTGGCCTTGTGGAAATACTTTAAACTCTCTAAGCCTCAGTTTCTCTATCTCTACAATAGGTATCATAATATATTCACTAAACTCCTAATACTCTTATGAACTAGATTTTTTCCTAAATATTAAAGCCATTTATATTATGTGTCCCCAATTCAGAGACTTAATAGCCATGTTTCCATCTCCAAAATACTTTACATTCCCTAAGTCTGTTTCTCCATCTGCAAAATGAGGATCTAAATAGTTGTATTACCTACCAGTACACTTTAAATAAGTCTATTTATTATGCTATTAATCATGATATCATTAATCATGAAAAATTACAATCTTTCAAGTGGTCTTTTTATTTTTTTTTTATTTTATTTTTTGCTTTTTACTGAGGAAATTGGTATTAAGTGACTTGCCCAGTATCACACAGGTAGGGAATGTTAAGTGTCTGAGATCAGATTTGAATTCAGGTCCTCCTGACTTCAGGGCTGGTGCTCTATCCACTGCACCACCTAGCTCCCCCTCAAGTAGTCTTTTTAGAAGCTTCAATGTACCTGAAACATCTCTCAGAATCAGTGTAATTATAGGTAGCAAAGCATCATTAGATTGTTGAAAGAGCCTTGAACCTGGGAGATGTAGATCTTAGACTATCTTTGTCAACAGACATAGTCTCTAAGTTTGGATAGCTACTTCCTTTTTAAGGACTTTAATTTTGTCATCTGTAAAATGTGTGGTTTGGAGTATAATAACTCTGAAGTCCTTTCTAATCCTCAAATTCTATTACTGTTTACTAGGAAATCAAGAAGCTAGGTCTGTGATAAGTATTCTACAAACTCTGGGTATTAATTTCTCCCTCATACTGAAATCTCTGGCTTTAATTTGCCTAGTATTCTTGTCTAGTTCCCCAATGAATTTCCATTTCCAAAGTTTAAGGATTCCTCATTCCATTAAAGGAAAATGTTTAAACATCATGGGCCATGATTTTTTACCTTTAAAAGACAAAAGTTATCCTAGGGAATCTTGAAGTTATCTTCCAATTCTATGAATCTTATTCCTGATCCTTTCTATGATAATTGCTTCTGAAAAGTCCTTTTCTGTGCTTTGCATAATAAACTTAAATGAATAGAAGAGGGCATATCTCCCTAAAACCTTGGTTCTTAAGACAGAAAAGCTCTTGTGAACCTAAACAAGAAAAAGAAAACACTCCCTGAAATAGTGTGGGTAGGAAGTATTATTTTAGGTCAAAGGAATAAGTTTCTGGATTTAGAGGACCTAGACTGGAGATCTTGCTAGGCAGTTACTGTGTGGATCTGCGCAAAATATTACAAATATGCTAAACTTTGGTTTTTCTTTCTCTGAAGAGAACTACTATTATTTTCATTATATACTTCACAATATTGATATTGCCATAAGTCTTGTATATGTCCTTCTCACCCCCCAAAAAGAAGAGTTTAGTGAAATAAGAAATCTTAGTTTGGAAGAAAGATTAAATTTTGATAAGGCAAACTCGGTTAGCTAGACAAGAATACTAGGAGAATTAAAATAAGAAACTTCACTATCAAGCAAAAATCAATAACAAATAAGAGAATATATAATAAGGAATTACTAAAGTTAGACTGAATTTATTCTTTGCAGATGTGAGGAGGGGATAGAGAGGTGGGGAATAAGTGGAGCTTGGTACTGTGCAAAATGCTTTGTTAATATTATTTCATTTGATCTCACCTTTGAGATAGGTGCTATTAGTTCTTCCTTTTTAGAACTGAGGAAACTGAGGCAAACAAAGGTCAAGTAATTTACTCAGGACTACTCAGGTAATAAATGTATGTGATTGGATTTTAACTCAGGTCTTCCTAATTCTTGATCTATTGCCTACTCCCATTCTACCTAGCTGCCCCCAAACTAATTTAATAATAATAATGATAATAATAGTTATCAATATATAGAACTTATTATATACTAAGCACTGTACTAAGAACTTTATAATTTTTAATTCATTTAATCCTCCAATAACCCTGAGAGGTAAGTACTACTAGTCTCCCTATTTCACAGTACTATTTTCACTGAATCACATTTAAATGGATTTTAACATCGAAGTCTTTTTCAATCACTTACGTTCTCGTACCTGATGTACTTACACTTTGCAAATTAATAATTTGTTCAGTCATTCTAGAAGCCCTCAAGTTTCCTTCTGGCTCTTCCTTTTTTGTTTCTACTTTGAATTTGAGAGTTGGTTTCTATTTCTGCATATACTCACTTGCTAAATTGTGGAAAGGTGCAACCAATCAGTTTGCTTTTATGGGTCTATATTTCCTCATCTATAAAATGAGGCACTGGGTGATCCCTTGTGTGATGGGTTCGTAGGATTTAAAGCTGAGATACAACCTTAAAGATCACTGAATCCAAATAATTCATTTTAGAGATAAAGAAACTGAGGCAATAATGATAAAGTTATTTACCTAAGATAACAATATAATAATGTCCTGGTAGCTCAAAAATAACCAGTGAATCTATATGTTTGACCTCATTTTTTTCACAAATTTAAACATGTCAAATTAAACCCTTCATGGAGAAAAGTCATGAAGATCTATGTTGCTTAAAAATAATAATAATTCATTCTTTTTTTTGCCTTAGGTATCCACTGAAGAAGGCTTGAGTCTTGCACGAGAGTACACCTGTGCATTCTTTGAGACATCAGCAGCTCTTCGTTTCTATGTTGATGATGTTTTTTATGGTTTGGTGAGAGAAATCCGCAAGAAAGAATCCATGCCATCTCTGATGGGAAAAAAGTTGAAAAGAAAAGACAGTCTTTGGAGGAAATTAAAGGGATCCCTGAAAAAGAAGCGGGAAAACATGACATGACCACTTAGCCTATGACCAGCTGATTCATCCTCTATTTCTCTCGAGTTGATCAGTCTGACAATTACAGATGTAGCAAATCATTACACAACCTCTGACTGTCAACATTATTTTTCATTTTTCTTCAACTACCCATAGGTAAAAGCAAGATCTGCATATATGTATTTCCTTAGGTGATTCTGTTTTGTCTTAAAGATTTTGAGGGATTTTTGTCAATCTACAGAATAGGTTCTTTATTTTTTACAATATATCACTAAATAAAATTGACATTCCAATTGCTTCATTTCCCTTTAAAGAGTCTGACTTCATTTGGTATGCTGTCAACTTATGGAGGAAATATTCAAAATCACGTCTGCAATGATAAAAGGCTCTAGGGATCTGCTGTTGCCTGATAAGACCAGGATTGTTTGTGTACACTAAGAAGCTCAGTAAATAATAAAGAAGCCCAGAAAAGCAATCAGGGCTGAAGTCTCTCTCTCCATCTTTCTTGAAGTGTAACAATCAATGAGCCTTCTTCTGGAGTGCTCCCCAGATGAGCCTCAGAAATGCTTTAGGGAATTATTGATAGTGGTCACCAGTGGGGGATCAACAGAGAAAGTGGAATTAGTTCAGTCTTGCAGATCCCTAACTCCTCAGCAAACCAGTTTGATGAGAACAGATTGTTTGTTTCTTGGGAGGACAGAGGCTTTTAATGTTGAGAGCTGCATGCAACTACAGTGATAATATATTCCTCCTGAAAGGAGATTTTTTTTTTACAGGATTAGACTGCCTGAGGCAGGGCTGATCGTATGTGTAAATGGAATATATGGCCACCTGAATATAATGAAATATGACAGCCCAAAGTATTCCCCTACAATTGTCTGAGCTCCTTCGCTTTGACATTTGCCACTTTTGTTAAAAGTTTAGCATTTTAAAAGCTTGTATAAGTTAATTGTGAGCAGCTCTGCTCTCTGAGGGCACTAAAATTTAGAGGATTCTGGAAGTACTGCAGACCATCTCCTAAGGAAGACAACTGAGTTTAATATCCATTTAGCAAAAGGAGTAACTGAATAACAACAAAATGCATTCCTAAGATCCTTTCTGATCTCATTTGGGGTTTCCTTGGTCAAGTTGCTAACGTGATTTGCCATTTTATTCTTGATCTCATTTGACAAATAAGGAAAGTGAGGCACACAAAGTTCAGTGACTTGCCCAAGATTCCATAGTTAACAATGTTTGATGGCAGATTTGAACTCTTCCTAACTTTAGCCATGGCACTATATGCACTATGAGGCTACTTTTCACCCTTAATTTGTACCACCCTTTAACTCCCAAAGTCCCCTTTCAACAATGTACCCCTCCCCAGAAGCAGTCTCTTGAAAGTGGTTTTCTAAAGTCTGTGTCTCCTCTCCCATAGGGACATGTTCTGAAATCTTCCCTCTCTTTAATTGAATTTATCTTTAAAAGGTTTTTTTGAGTGGCCTCAGTGTAAAAATTGCTAGTTATGGTTGTGATCATAGCTGCTCTTTTAAAATTATGACTCAGATAAGCATTATGCATATGTATTCATATCTCAATATGCATTAAATTATTCAGACTATTTTCCTCTAAACACAATTAATTTTATTAAGTTTTTTAGGATATGAGAGGAGGGGAAAGATACTATTGGGACATTTGTCATTTCATAAGAAGGGAAATTAGAACAGCATATTGAAATGAGTGGCTTTGAAAAATCAATGATAGAGAGAATATCTCCTAATTTATTTGAGGAACATGGGAAAGGATGGAGGTGGGAGAAGGGGGATACAAAGGAAGAGGAGACAGCAATAAAAAAAAGTTTTACTTGCTTCACAATTTCATCAGGACTACCAAAATCAGAATTTTTTTTTCTGAAGACATAAAGAACTTTTGTCACTGGAGGGAGATGCAAAGAATGTTGCAGAGAAAAATACAAAAAATCTAATCAAAAGAAATTTTAAGGGGCAGCTAGGTGGCGCAGTGGATAGAGCACCAGCCCTGAAGTCAGGAGGACCTGAGCTCAAATCTGGTCTCAGACACTTAACATTCCCTAGCTGTGTGACCCTGGGCAAGTCACTTAACCCCAATTGCCTAAGCAAAAAAAAAAAAAATTATATACCTACTTATATATGTACATATATACATGCATACATATATACATACACACATAGTATTATGGTTTGTCCTTCATTTTCAAAGAAGAGAAAAACATCACAGGTGATATCTTGATTGATGTGTGACTTAGATTTAAGTAAGGCAGAATTACACAAAGTCATCAACCTCATGCCAATTGTCTAAACCCAATGGCAAGACAAGTCAGGAAGACTGGCAATGGCCCAGAATATCCTTGTCGTCTTCAATGTCTGACCAGACCCTGATCGCCAAACTCCTGTATTTGTTGTCTTTCTCTATTAGAATGCAAGCTCCTGAGGGCAGTGCTGTCTTGTTTTGTATTTGTATCACCAGCAAATTCTCAAGTACATGATAAGAATGTAATGTGTTTTATTTTTCAATTTAACCCTCAATCAAAAAAGCTATGATTTGCCCAAGGTCACTCAATAAGCCAGTGACCAGGTCTACTGGGTTTCCTCTCCAATATCTTATCCAGTCGGCCTTTTTATGATATGTGACAAATATGAGATGACCAATGATAGGAGGGATACGACTTAAAAATAAACTTTCTGGAAGGAGATTAAAAAAGACAATTATTTGGTTTTGTTGAATGCCTAGTATACTTCCAAGTTGGCAACTATAAGTTACTTTGTGACAGTTTATGTTACAATTTGGACGTGATACACTTCTACAGAAGTGTAATTAAAGTCAGCTAATAAATAAAATGGAAAATACTGCTTCTCAAAAGGATCCATAGAGTCTCTTTAAAATACATAATATATGAGGGTTGATCAACATTGTTCCCAGGTAGGGATGAAAGCAAGCCAAAAGTAGTCTTGCCATAAGTCATTTTCCAGTTAGATTGTTAGACAAGGTGGGTAAAAAATCGATTAGTTATAATATTTCAAAGGCACAGTATTAAATTTATCACTCACAAAAGACCCTAAACTACAAGATTTATTCTGTTTATATGCAGAAGAAATAGAAGCAGCAGAAAAAAACTTTTAAATATAAAAATAGAAAGATAAATTAGTGAATTTGGAATCAAAATACTTGGGTTCAAGGTCTACCTTTGCTCTTCAATATTTTCATTACAATACCCAACTCAACCTAAACTAATCTATCTATTTAGTGCTATACCAATCAAACTCCCAAGAGATTATTTAACTGAACTAGAAAAAATAACGACAAAATTCATCTGGAAAAACAAAAGGTCAAGAATTTCAAGGGAATTAATGAAAAAAAATGCAAATGAGGGTGGCCTAGCTGCACCAGATCTAAAACTATATTATAAAGCAGTGGTCATCAAAACCATTTGGTACTGGATAAGAAATAGAGTAGTGGATCAGTGGAATAGGTTAGATTCACAGAACAAAATACTCAATGACAATTGTAATCTAGTGTTTGATAAACCCAAAGACCCCAGTTTTTGGGATAAAAACTCACTATTTGACAAAAACTGCTGGGATAATTGGAAACTAGTCTGGAAGAAATTAGGCATTGACCCACACCTAACACCATATACCAAGATAAGGTCAAAATGGATTCATGATCTAGGCATAAAGAATGATATTATAAACAAATTAGAACAATGTAGGATGGTTTACCTCTCAGACCTGTGGAGGGGGAAGGAATTTGTGACCAAAGAAGAACTAGAGGTCATCATTAATCACAAAATAGATAAGTTTGACTATATCAAGTTGAAAAGTTTTTGTACAAACAAAATGAATGCAGACAAGATTAGAAGGGTAGCAGTAAACTGGGAAAATATTTTTACATCCAAAGGTTCTGATAAAGGCCTCATTTCTAAAATATATAGAGAATTGACTCAAATATATAAGAATTCAAGCCATTCTCCAATTGACAAATGGTCTAAAGATATGAACAGACAATTTTCAGACGAAGAAATTGAAACTATTTCCGGTCACATGAAAAGGTGCTCCAAGTCACTATTGATCAGAGAAATGCAAATTAAGACAACTCTGAGATACCACTACACACCTGTCAGATTGGCTAAAATGACAGGAAATGATAATGATAGCTGTTGGAGGGGATGTGGGAAAACTGGGACACTGATACATTGTTGGTGGAACTGTGAACGGATCCAACCATTCTGGAGAGCAATTTGGAGCTATGCTCAAAGAGTTATCAAACAGTGCATACCCTTTGACCCAGCAGTGTTTCTACTGGGCCTATATCCCAAAGAGATTTTTAAGGAGGGAAAAGGACCCACATGTGCAAAAATGTTTGTGGCAGCCCTTTTTGTAGTGGCAAAAAACTGGAAATTGAAAAGATGCCCATCAATTGGAGAATGGCTGAATAAATTATGGTATATGAATGTTATGGAATATTATTGCTCTGTAAGAAATGACCAACAGGAGGATTTCAGAGAGGATTGGAGAGACTTGCATGAACTGATGCTGAGTGAAATCAGCAGAACCAGGAGAACATTATACACAGCAACAAGACTATACGATGATCAATGTTGATGGACATGGTTCTCTTCAACAATGATGTGATTCAAACCAGTTGTGCTGCGATGAAGATAGTCATATACATCCAGAGAGAGGCCTGTGGGAACTGAGAGTGAACCACAACACAGCATTTTAACGCTTTCTGTGAATATTTCCATGCATTCTGTTTTCCTTCTTAGGTTGTTTTTTTTCTTCTTCTCTTTCTAGATCTGATGTTTCTTGTGCAGCAAGATAACTGTATAGATCTGTATACATGTATTGTACTTGTCATATAATTTATCCTATCTAGCATGTATTAGATTACCTGTCATCTAGGGGTGGGGGGCGGGGGGAGGGAAAGGAAAAGCTTGGGAAAAAAAAAGTTTTTTTGCAAAGGTCAATGTTGAAAGGTCACTCATATGTTTTGCAAATAAAAAGCTTTATTAAAAAAAAAATAAAAAATTAAAAAAAAAAACAATACCCAACTCAATGATCCTTAATAATCACATCTACATATTGAATACAATATCCTATGTTCTTATTACTTGAAAATTTGTTTTAAGTATCAAATGAGATAAAGTGGTATGTGATTTGATACTAATAAAACAATGGATTATAAAACTGGGAAATTTGGGGGTTAATCCAAGATGGTAAAATAGAAGAAACATTTTTCCCTCCAAAACACCTTAAAATAATACTTTAAATCAGATTCTTGAGTGGCAGAGTGAACAAAAAGTCAAAGTGAGACATTCTTCCAACCAAAGACAATTTAGGAAATTGGAAAGGAAGATCTGTGATGGATGTAAAAGTAAGGTAGAAGCTGGGGGAGTGATGGGAGACTGGTCAAGAGTTTATATGGATGAAGCATCGGTAGTGGGGTTATTACTGGGTGACTATAGAAGCAGCAGCAACAGCTTCACAAAATCTCAAGTCAGAGATGATAAGGAAACGTGGAGATTGCTCTTTCAAATTCCCTTCCAAACAATTTTAAATGAAGCCTAAACACAAATTTTGGAGTAGCTGAATCCACAAAAAGATAGAATGAAACAATTTTCCAGTCCAAGACAACTTTAAAAAACAAACAAACAAAAAAGGTCTGTCTCACTGTGGTGAAAAAGGAGCACAGTCCAATGCAAGTTACACCTGAGCTAACTAGAAGCAATCTTGGAGGCAAATGAATAGCTGTTGCAGCAGCAGCTCCCAGAATTGTCAATTCACAGTTAGTAACAGGGTCAAAGAGCTGATTAGAAGGAGATTACAATGGTCCCTTTGCTCTCACTGATTACATAATTCTGTTGCATTGTTGATACACAGATCTGGGTCACAGACCTGGGTTAAATACAAAATACATTTCTTTCTTCCTTTCTCTCTTCCTCCCTCATTCTTTCTTCAAGAATTCATTTCTGATTCTGAGGTCATTTCCCATATTGGGGGAGGAGAGATTTTTGGAAGTAGCAAGTTTTGATTTTGTTTTCTTCTTCTGAGTTTGTGTTTCATCCTCACAACAACTGATAATAATAAAATCAAGCATGCAAAACAAAATCAACAACTCCAACCATACCCTTAGCTAAATCAGATTAAAGGAAATAAGAAAAAGCCAATTTTTTTAAGTTAATACAATTCAATTAACAAAACATTTAATAAACGTCTATTATGACATACGGTTTATGAAATAGTGTATATATAAATATAGAAGAAATGGAGGCGAGAAATTGGCTAACCAGAATCTGCCCTTCTATTCTGAGAAAGAGGATAAGTTCTAAGCTTAAGCATCCAGTTTTCTATTCATGAAAGAATAAATTACTAAGAAATGTGCCTCTTAGAAAGAAGAAACTCATATGTACCCTAGAGCTACAATAGGAAAAAGAAAACAAAAAATGGTATGGAGAACCAAGGGACTTTAACTTTGTCCTCTTCCATAAGAGTGAATTCTAGAGAAAGAAATGGGATACTACTTCAGTATTTTCATCCAGAAAAAAAGGTTGGAATCACAAAGAATAAAAAAAACAACAGAAAATGACAGTCACAAAGATAAGGAAAAATTATGGGTTTAATAAGGAGATGAATAACTCTTCAGCAACTCCCAAATATCCCTCCCTTCCATAGAGAAGTGAAATAATCATAGTGTGACACTGTTAGTCATGTATATCCCCAGGGAAAAGTGAAAGTCACAAGGAAGGGAAAATCGTGTTCATTATTAACAAATGATTTCAGGTCTTTTTGTTTTTTTATAAAGCAATTCATAAGCTCTAGAAGTTCTTTGATTATTTAGAATTTCCTTTGGGTTAAAATTATATATATTCACATACATACATATATTTATCTTCCAAGCTTTTGTGTGAATTAAAATGATTTAGTTTCCCAAATTTGTGGAAACCTGGATGAATACTATATTCAGATATTGCTGCTGTTGTTTTTTGTCTTGTTTTTTGTTTTTTTTTTTTGCTGAGGCAATTGGGGTTAAGTGATTTGCCCAGGGTCACACAGCTAGGAAGTATCTGAGACCAGATTTGAACTCAGGGCCTCCTGATTTCAGGGCTGGTACTCTATCCACTGTACCACCTAACTGCCCCCTTTGTCCTTCATTCTTAAAGAGGACTGATGATTTCAGGAAGGTGATGTCATGACTGGCAAGTGAATTAGATTAAAATGAGACAAAGTCACCAGCCTTACTTTCTCCTCTGGAATCCTCTGGCAAAATATACTTCAATATAACCAGAAATGATCCTGGATATAGTAGAAGATCGTGGTCTTTTTAAGCTAAGGTCTTCCCCAGGTCTTAGTTTGTCTAAGGCAATGCCCAAACAGTGATTGCCATTAGAAATGAGGCCCAAAAAAAAGCCTCTTTTACCTAGTCCAAAAAAAAAAAAAAAATCAAGCTGGGAAGAGAAGACTCTTAGGCTTTCTGGAAAATCAAAAACAATTGTTATTCATACTCACTCTGAGCCATCAACAACCAAACAGGGATCAAGTATGGCTTGTATTGGGACCTATTGTTGGACAATCTGCGAGAGCCAGAGCAATTTGTGTTTAAGGCATTAATAAATTAATAAAATTACATGAATTTATTTTTAATTATTTTAATTAATAATTAATTTAAAATAAATTACATTAATAAAATACTATTAGTAATAGTATTAATATGCAATAAATAAGTGGGGAAGAGAGAAAAAAATCTATCCTGTAAATTCCACTTTGTTAGATTTCAGTGATCAAATTTATATTTCTTTGGACTGAACATTTCTTTGCACAGATAAGTGTACTATTCTCTTTGTGGACAAAGGGAAAAGAGGAAGGGAGAAAAGGAAGGGATAAAAGAACTAAGGAGCATTGCTCAATTAGAACTGGTCAGTTTGTCTCCAGTAGAGCAGCATCTAAAATTCACAAATTGCTGTTTGCCCTTCATTCTCAAAGAGAACTAATAACAAGGAAGTTTACATCTTGATTTGATTGTGAATTGGATTTAAGTGAGTCAGTGCTGTGCAAAGTTATCAGCCCTATTATTTCTTCCAGAAACATATCAAATTCTGCAGACAGTTTCACAGTAAGAAATGTACTTCATTTTAAGGCAGAGGACCTAAGTTTAAATCTTGGATCTGTTACTTATTATCTGGGTGACTTTTTTTTCCTTTTGTCAAATCATCCAAAAGTAGAATGGACACTCAAAAGGTAAATATTTCTGTCTGTTTAAATGTCCTGAAGAAAACTTTGTGTGCTACTTGTCCAGTATATTATTTTGATGATTATTGTGGGTCACGGGTTGTACCTAATGATCTCTGAGGTCCCTTTGAAGTCTGAAATACTGTGAATCTAATGGAAATATTTGGAATCTCTTCTTAACATCAGTTTAATAAGACCCACTCTTTTAAGGTACTTTGAGTTACTTAGAGACAAGATGGTAATATCTCTTTGTTGCCCATGTGCTACTTTTGCTATATCATCTCTGTTTAGTATTGTTAACCCTTAAAAATATTTTTCTGCAATTAATATTTGGATGAAAGTGGAGTCCATGACACCATGATACTACCTCAGCGTTCAGTTCACAAAAAAAGATGAGCAATTAATAATTAATAAGCTATAATTTTTCTGAGGATACAGTAAAAATGATATTCCATTGTATTGGGGTTTAGGCTTTTCCAATATGTTTGTCTCCACAATAGAAATAGCTATTTAAAATATTAGTATCCCATTGATTAAAACATTAAGTTTCAGAGATGTGTTTTGTCCAAGATGATATATTATTAACATGATTTGAGCCAAAATTTAAATCCAGATCTTTGATTTTTATGGCCAGTGTTCTTTCTCCTATAATACATTGCTTCTCAGTTCAAGGAGCAATCTTGTTTTGAGGTTCCCAAAGGAAGGGTGTCAGCCAGGATCCCACAGTTAAAGGAACAAGATCAAAATAATGCCTGGAATACATTTCTCTTCTTAGTAAATAGTCTATTTTGGCTATAGAGAGTAAAAAAAAAAAATTCTGTGACTATGACATCACAACAGCATGTCATTCTCACTTTTAGTCACTTAATCCTGACTCTCAAAAGCTCAAATAGGGAATTGTTCTGTGATGAGGACAAATATTCACTTGAGAAAGCTAAATATTGTTCAATCTCACACTCAAGAGAAAATAAAGACCAGCACATCTCAGGCAAACACAAGTTTCCTGGATATCTTCTGCTTGTTGATAGGAAATAAGACAAAGACATTTTCTCAAACTGGATCTGAGACATTTAATTTTTTCTAAACACTTTTATTCTGATGACAGCAACAAATACTGTGAAACTGAGTTCAGAGAAGAGTGTGCATTGATCAGAGTTGCTGGCAGATTATAGAAGAGCCTTAAAAGAGGAGAAATGGGGCGGAACATGTTGACTCATTACTTCAAATGTCTCTAAATTGGGTGCCTTCTTTTTCCTCTGTTCCTCCAACCCCATCTAAATGTATTCTCTTGTGATAAAGAAGAAGAAATAACTGGATAAAAATATGACAGTATAATGCACTATAAATACATCTGAATTTGAAGTCAACTGATCTGGGTTGAATATTTGTTCTGATATTTTTTTGTGTCTTTAAAAAAATTTATCTTCTCTGGGTTTTAGTTCTCACCTATGAAACTAGTGAGTTACACTGAGATCCCTCTCAATTCTCTATTTATGATTGCATGAAGATGAGTTTGAATCCTTGCTTTTCTTGAATGATGAGATAAATTGGGAAGATAAATTGGGAGAAAGGGAATCCTTCCCTGCACTGCATAATGGAAACTTCTTGCTAGATATTCTATAATGCATGGGTATAGGTCCACATAAAGCTGAAAGATTTTCTCTAAGGCTAAGTCTGCTCCGCAGGAAAAAAAAAGGAAAGAAAAAGACTGAAACTAACTACCTTTCAAATTAAAATAGCAGCTGCTTCTTGTTCTACAATCTTTTCAGATAGATTGCAAAAACTGGAAGCTTGTTTCCCTGTTAGTGCTTAATGAGAGGGGAGAACAAAGGAGCTGTTAAAGAGAAAATTGCATTCTGTACCATTTCTTTAATTCCTCTGGTATTCCTTGAGCACCTGCTATATGCACAATTCTCTGCTAGGCTCTGTTGGGGATCCAAAAAAAATACACTTTGGTACAGAGGATGGATGGAGAATCAGAAAGGGAATTTCAATGGAATGTACATGATTCTCCATGGGCCAATACTAAAAAAAGAAAAAAAAAACAAAACTCGGCAATGGCAGGTTATGGATGTGGGGCACTAAGTTTAGAAATAGGACTGATGCTAGAATTTGACTGTGAATATAAGAAGAGCATAGGAGGAAGCAGATAGTCAAAGTTTGACTGCAGAAAAGATGATGGAAGTACCCAGGTGCCAAAGGTCTAAAGGAAGGAAATGGAGCCAATAAATAATCCATTATGTTAGTATAAATTTCTCAATAAAGATTCCAAGGAACCAATGATAATGTGCACTGTATACCTCCCGAGAGGGTAATGATGGACTCAAAATGCAGAGTCAAACATAATTTTGAACATAAACAATTTGAAAATTGTTTTATTTGACTGAATGTGTGTTATAAGATATATATTTTTATCCAAAGAGGAAAGGAGGTAAGAGGGGAAAATTAATGAATGATTGTTAATTTAAATTTTAAAAAGAAAAGAAAAGTAAATTGAAAAAAATATGTGAAGTTTAAAGAACAAGATCAACACTGCATCAGAGTACAAAGAAAACAATTAAAAACTAAGATAAGATAAATTTATTTGGTATGCTGTCAACTTATGGAGGAAATATTCAAAATCACGTCTGCAATGATAAAAGGCTCTAGGGATCTGCTGTTGCCTGATATATATATATATATATATATATATATATAAACACTTTAAAACATTGATAAATGAAATAACTTTTCTGTCTCAGACACATGATTTTCGTGGTTCATGGAGAAATACAATAGAACCCAGTGTGGCCAGCCCAAGATATATAGGAGATTCATGTTCTATGGCAGAACCAATCAGAAATATGCTGAGATTTTCCTTCAGAATTAATGTGGCACGTTTGGAAGCTCAATTATCTTTTATATTCTTTTTAGGAGTAAATCAATATTCTGAAGAAATGGTTATATACATATATTTCTATGTTTCTGGGTTTTTAATACTTTTACTTCATCCTCACACAAAAACTAGCATATTTAAGAGTTTCCATGTAAATTATTTTTAAAATGGGCCCCAAAGAATAAGAATCCAAACAGCTCAAATTCTGATGAATACTAAGGTAGTATTGATGAGTCTAGAACTAAGATGACCCAGAGAGGATAATTCAAGGTAAAGCCCTGAAGAGTCAGAGTATGGCATGAAAATCAATGGGTAGCAAAGAGAGGTTTCTAAATGAAGAATAACACTGGAAGAAGTAGATAGTAAAAAAAAAGACTTCGTGTTTCTGCCTTCAGGATATTATAAACCATCATAAAATCTTGTGAGCTCACAACAATTTCCACTTATCTATAAAGATTTTGAGTCCCACCAGGAGCAGATAATTGACTTTGAATAGAGTATTAGGCCTGAAGTCAGGTAAACTCACATTCCCAATTTCAAATCTGGTCACAGACACTGGGCAAATCTCTTAACTTGTTTGTTTTAGTTTCCTCATCTTTAAAATAAGCTGAAGAAGTAAATGGCCAACTATTATAGTCCACAGTCCCGTCAGCGTATGAACTTTTCTCCTACTAGAAGTGACTCAAATAGTACCAGTAGCACAGACAGAGATGTTTTTCTTTCACTGAAAAGCAGTACTGGAAAAGCAATTTGAGCATATCCACCACCCCAGAAAAATGGAAGTAAGAAGAGTATTTTTCTGCTTTTGCCAGTGTGACAAAATTGCTTATATTTAGTGACTTCAAAGTAGAGAATGAAGCCCAGTAAGGCTTCAAGAGATAATGATTTTAAAATGCCTGGCCTTACTTCAAATGGTTTCTGTATTAATTAAGTTACTGACCTTTAAGAAATGGAAAATTTTAACCAAAAAGGATGAGAAACAGGCTCCACTGATATTAAACAATCAGTAAATGTATTAAATATTCTCTAATTAAGTTGATGTTAGACAACTCAATTACACAAAGTAATAGAACAACTGAATTAGATGTGTGAAAACAATGCCTTTGTGATGCAAAAGCTCATCTAATTCCATGTTAATTGTTCCATATAAATAGCATTGGGAAATGCCTTTAATGAACATTGCTTACATTTTACCCTGGCCCTTTCCAAAAGCTTCGTACTATAAAGCAAATGAAAGAAGGAAAAGAAGGAAAGGTTCTTAAGGAAAAATTCAATTTCTCCTATCAAAACCAATTTCTCTCTATCTGTAATCTGTATTTCCTCAAAATAGAAACAGAATTTTCTGTTTCTTATCCCCTTTCCCTCCTTCCAGCTATTTTGCTTTTGATAACCACTTCTCTCAAACAATCCTTCCCCTTTAGAGCCCCACCCACCCCTTTTTCTCCCCTTTCCCTCCTGTTTCCTTATGTCTATTATTCCCTCAGAGCCAAATCTGATTAGATGGAGATTAACCAAATTCTCATTCCCCTCCCTTTTTTCCCCTCAATCATTATAGGTTTTCTTTGCCTCTACATGTGATATAATTTCCCTTATTTTACCTCCTTTTCCTCTTCTTCCAGTGTTATCCCTTTTCTACCTCTAATTTCTTTTTCAGTTTATCATATCATTTTTCCATTTTTTTAAGGAAAACAACAAATTTAAAATATGATTCAGAAGCTCTGGGTAAGATATTTGTCTGGCCTAAGAAAGCTTAGGAAGTTGGCAGGATAAATTTGTGGCCCTGTGATACATGTCTGTTCTGGGCTTTATAGTCTATGCAACAGAAGTAGTAGTTGCAGCAGCTTTGAGAACTCTCAGCCAAGAGACGGTGAAGGGAGTCAGAAAAAAATGATAAGAAAGGGATTGTAGACACCCTGGCACTGGATATAGCTGGAATTGATTGTGAATTCTCTTGTCCTCCCTCAGTTCTGGGTTGCATTTCTAGGATGGAGAGAAAAGCTGGAAGTGAATCATAAGGAAGCAGGGACTCTGGTCATACTTCTAAAACAAACAATTGGTGTAATCTACCAATCAAACTCCCAAGAAATTATTTTACAATTCTAGAAAAAATAATAACAAAGTTCATCTGCAGGAACAAATGAAGGTGGTCTAGCTGTGCCAAATCTAAAACTATATTACAAAGCACCAGTCATCAAAACCATTTGGTACTGGCTAAGAAATAGTCGCTTGGTGAAATAAGTTTGGACAAAACAGTCAATGAATATAGTAATCAAATGTTTGACAAACCCCAAAAGCCCAGATTTTGGGATAAAAACTCATTATTTGACAAAAATTGCTGGGAAAATTGGAAATTAGTATGGCACAAAGTAGGTATTGACCCACACCTAACACTTTTTACCAAGATAAGATCAGAATGGGTGATATTATAAGCAAATTGGAAAAAACAAGGTATAGTTTACCTCTCAAATCTGTGGAAAGGAAGGAATTTATGGCCAAAGCAAAACTGGAAATCATTACTGATCATAAAATAGATAATTTTTATTATATTAAGTTGAAAAGTTTTTGTACAAATAAAACTAATGCAAACAAGAAGAAGGGAAGAAGTGGGAAAACACTTTTACATTCAAAGATTCTATATATAGAGAGAACTGACTCAAATTTATAAGAATTCAAGGCATTCTCCAATACATAAATGGTCAAAGCATATGACCAGACAATTTTCAAATGAAGAAATTAAAACCATTTCTAGTCATATGAAAAGGTGCTCTAATTCCCTATTGATCAGAGAAATTCAAATTAAGACAACTTTGAAGTACCACTACACATCTCTCAGATTGGCTAAGACGACAGGAAAACATGATGATCAATGTTGGAAGGGATATGGGAAAACTGGGACACTGATACATTGTTGGTGGAGCTGTGAACGGATCCAACCATTCTGGAGAGCAATTTGGAACTATACTCAAAAAGCTATCAAACTGTGTATACCCTTTGACCCAGCAGTGTTTCTATTGGGCTTATATCCCAAAGAGATCTTAGAGGAGGGAAAGGGACCCACATATGCAAGAAGGTTTGTGGCAGCCCTTTTTGTAGTGGCAAGAAACTGGAAACTGAAAGGATGCCCATCAATCGGAGAATGGCTGAATAAACTATATGGTATATATATATGTGTGTGTGTGTGTGTGTGTGTGTGTATGTATGTATATATATATGTGTACATGTATATGTATATATGTATGTGTGTATGTGTGTGTATATATATGTGTACATGTATATGTATATATGTATGTGTGTGTATATATGTGTGTACATGTATATGTATATATGTATGTATGTATAATATGCATGGTACATATAAACATATACTATAGTATATGAATGTTATGGAATATTATTGTTCTATAAGAAATGACCAGCAGGATAATTTCAGAGAGGCCTGGAGAGACTTGCATGAACTGATGCTGAGCGAAATGAGCAGAACCAGGAGATCATTATACACAGCAACAACAAGACTATATGTTGATCATTTCTGATGTATGAGGCTCTTTTCAACAATAAGATTATTGAGGCCAGTTCCAATGATTTTGTGATTATGAGAGCCATCTATATCCAGAGAGAAGACTGGAAACTGAGGGTGGACCACAACATAGCATTTTCATGCTTTTTATTGTGGTTTGCTTGCATTTTATTTTCTTTCTCATTTTTTTTTTTTTGCTTTTTAATTTGCTTTTTCTTTTGCAGTAAGATAATTGTATAAATATGTATGAATATATTAGATTTCACATATTTTTACCATGTTTAATATATATTGGATTATTTACTATTTAGGGGAGCAGGAAGGGGGTAGAGGGAGAAAATTTGAACACAAGGTTTTACAAGGATTAATGTTGAAAAATTACCCATGCATATCTTTTGAAAATTAAAAAAGCTTTAATAATAATAATTTTTAAAAGAGTGGTAGCACTTGTGATTTCATGAAATCAGAAGCCCTTCTTGACAAAAGACCACAACAAAGATTAAAAACAAACAAACAAACAAACAAAAAAAAAAACAGCAGCTATACCTCTCCAGGATCACAGCTGAAGCACCAAAAACCTGCAGAACACTAGAATTGCAGTTTGAGACAGTGTCTCCTTACCCCAAGGTGAATAGTCAAAACATAAAGTTAAAATCAAGGAATATGATTAAAAAGTGAACAAGCAGCAAAAACCATTTGACTAGAAGAAGCTACTACTCTGAAAGGAAAGCTCAAGGCATAAACAGAAGATAATAATATGAAAATACCTACCAAAAAAAAAAAAAAAAAAAAAAAAAAAAAAAAAACTATTTGTACCCAAGATCAGCAAGAATTCCTGGAAGAATTAAGAGTTGAAGACAGAGATAAGAATGGTAAAAGAAAAATTGGGAAAAGAAATGAGAGTGATACAATAAAATTTTGAAAAGCAAATTAACAGCTTGACAAATGAAACACAAATATGTTGAAGAAAGTAACACCTTTAAAAATAACTATTATAAGGCAACTAGATGGCATACTGGATAGAGCACCAGCCCTGAAGTCAACAGGACCTGAGTTCAAATCTGTTGTCAGACACAACACTTCCTAGCTGTGTGACCCAGGACAAGACACTTAAAAAAAATCAAAAACTATTATGATAGAAAAATTCATTTATCATTTTCTCCTTACTTAAGTTTTAAATAAATACATATATTTTTTAAAAATCTAAAAATCATTTTAAATCCAATACTGGGATAATTCTAATCATTTTGTCCTACAGATGAATTAAATTTTTTGACATTTCAATACTTTTGGTGAGATAATTTGTACTTATTTATTTATTGTTACTGTGATTGACATTTATGAGACTTTTATTGTTTCTAGGGCCAATTGAGGATTTTACAGTTAAAGAGGTATATCAACAAAGTACTTAAAGATTTGGATTTTTTTTGTGTCTTGAAAAGTACTGATACTTTCTTCAACCCACATGGCCATCCAAGTCCTTTTTTCTTTTTTTGCTTTGCTTCTCTTCCCTGACAATTCTGGACTTCCTCCTTCCTGGTTTTCATCCCTTCTCTTACTTCGCTATTTTCACTTTTAGAAAATCTTGGTTTCACTTTGTCAATATTCCCAAATCTTTCTAGACCATTGTCTCCAGTTCCATTTGCCTACTCATTTTTATTTAATAAAATAATAGAATTGTGATTTTAGCACTATATACACTAGACTTGGCCTAACTTAAAATTCTTACTTTTTTAAAAAATATATTCTACTCCTGATCATTGCTATGTTTGTTTGTATCTCTTATTTCCTATCACTGCTAACTCTCCTACTTTACTTCTACCATTAAACTGCCTTGCTATTACTTAATCTCCCCTTCAAAAATCTCTTTCCCATTAATCTACATACCTTATTCCACTCCCATTAATTTACACACCTTTCTATAATATAATAAAAATATTCTATATTTCTAGAAACCTGCTCAGCTATTTTTTATTCTTCTATTTCATTTTCAGATTTTAACTTATTTTTTTCCTCTCAGGAAAATCATCTACCAGTTCCAATCTTATCTTTGCTGAATATCCAGCAACAATGAATCCACAGAGAGAACTCAGCAAAAAGTAGATTTTTGAACTAGGGTAAATTTTATTGAAATCGTTCACATCCCCAGACCTGGAGCTCTAGTTGATCCTTTCACTAAGTCTTCAGTGAGTTGTCCCATTTTCCAGCTACATCAGGTGCTACTTTCTGAAGGTGTTGGTAGAAACTATCCAATCCTTTTCAAACAGGTAACCTTTCATTTACATTCCATAGAATGATGTATCAGAGACCTCCTTAGAACTTCAGAACAGGAAACTTGGAACTCATTTCTTAGATTTACTTAAGATTAGTAAATTCAATAAGTATGTATTAAGTACCTACTCTGTTCTAAGAATTATGGTCATGGACAAAAATAAAATGCATAGGAATACATATTTCATTGAAAGAAAAAAGCATGTTTAAAGACATAAATACAAAATAGATATAAAAAACAAACTCCGGTGACACTAATAACCTGAAATAAGGAGCTTTGTAGAAAATGAGAAGCTTCAAGGGTGAGGAGGGATATAATTAAATAACTAAGTTGTCGAGTTAATGAGTAGGAGAAACAGGCAAATTTCCTAGAATTATTGATTCAAGATAGATTGTGAAGTTCTTTAAAAGCCTAACAAGGAATTCATTTTTATCCTATAGAAAACAGATATACACTGAAATTACTTAAAGGGTTGAGTGAAATGGACTTACTGGGATTTTAGAAATATAAATTTGGTGATTATAAGGAAAATGGAATAAAGAGTAGAGAAACTGAATTTTTTAAAGACCAGTAAATCAACAAGAATTTATCACAGGCTATGTGTCAAACACTATGTTATGCACTGGGAATATAAATAAAGACAACACTGGATTTCAGCAAGTAGGTATTGTTTAATTTCATTTGAATTTATGATTAATATTAAAATAGAAAAACCTATCGTCGAGGAACTCACATTCAAGTGGAGAAGATAATATGAATACATGAACATTAGATGGAAAATTGATAGAGAAGATAGCAGGAAAAGTCTGCTGTGGAAATTGGTATGTGAGCTGACTCTTAAGTAAGCCAGGGAAATCATACCAGAAATGAGGAAAAAGATTCTAGGCATGGAAGGCATACCATTTGGAAATGGAGTGTTATTTGTAAAGCTAGTAATTGATTGCAATCATATTGAAGAATACATGGAAAAGAGTATACTATAAAAAGGGTAAAAATGTGAGGTCAGGTTTTGAAGAGCTCTAAATATCAAACTAATTTCACACATATATACATATACATGCATACACATATATACACATCTATATGTATGTATGCTTATACACACAATTATATTTAGACAATCATATGTATGTGTGTCTGTCTTTATGTGTATATGTGTATTTGTGTATGTACATGTGTGTATACAGAAAGAGCCATCAGATTTCATTGAGTAGAAAGTAGGAGGGGTAACACAGACATATCAATACTTCAGGGAAATCATTTTGGCAGATGATGGATTATTTGGAGGATGAATTAGATTTTGGAGAGACAAGAGGCAACAAGACCATTTTCACTTCAATTCACTTCAACAATTATTTATTATCTAGTATATTCAAGGAATTGTGCTAAGGAGCAGTTTAACTTCCCACTTACACCCTAATTTTTTTTTTCTGCTAGTTACCCAGGTTCATAACCCAATGTCATTCTCAACTTTCCATTCATTTCAATTCACATATCACCATAATAACTTACATTTTTTGACCTTACATATCTTGTGTAAATTCTATTCTATGGCCACACAATTCCTCACAATAGTTCAGAACCTGATCATTTCACACAAAGACTGCTACAGTATTTTTTTTTCATTTAATAACATTCATACTAACCCAATTGCAATTCTTGGCTTCATCTTCACCATCACTATACCTCAAAAGAAAAAATGTAAGAGCTCAAAATGAAATTAATTACCCTGGAGTTTTCATCAGTTTTGTTACTCATACCTCATCAGTATCATGTTATCTCTGCCCCTCTGATTGGAGGGCTGGAGAGATGAGGAAAATAAAACAAATTTCTATCAAAACTTCCATTTAAATAGGGCTCACAAATCCAACCAGGTCTTCATTTTCCACCCATTTCACTCCTTGAGTTCAGCATCACCATCATCATGTCCTTGTTCTGGATACTTCCCTCATTCTCCTTTTTCAGCTTCTTTTTGTCTATTTTCTTTCTCCATTAGAAGCTAAGAATGGCACTGAGGTTATGAACTTGGATAACTAACTAGTTGGTGATGCTTTCTATTTTCTTCATGAAATGCAAAGAAAAAAATTAGAGTTTTAGAGGAAAGTTAAGCTGTTTTGGACATGTAATTGCGATGCCTAAGGGCATCTAATTTAAGATGTCCAAAAGGGAGCTGGTGATGCAAGATTGAATTTAGGAGAAAGATTAGGTCTGGCTTTATAGATCCTGGAATAAAATAGGTACAAATGGTAGTTCAATCCATGGGAATGAGTTCACCAAGTATGATAGATTAGAGGGAAAAGAGAAGGTCCAAGAGATATCTTTGATGGACTTTCATAGGAAATGAGTAGAACATAGGTAAAGTTCTAGCCAAGATGATGGAGAAGGAGCATTCAAACAAGTAGGAAACGAACCAGCAGGAACCAATGTCACAAAAACTGAGAGAAAAACCAAGTGAAGAGGTCCTCAACGAAAGCTGTTACACAGTGTGGGTAAACGGAATGGAAAGAAATGTGAGATTTGTTGTAGAGCTAAAAATCTACTCTACTTGACAACTGATTGGAAGTTCAATTGAGAGTGTGAGAGTAAAGAAAGGAGAAAATTCCTGAGATTACCAATCTAAGTAATTTTTTAAAAAAGTCTTTTTCCAAGAGAAAAAGAGAATACAAGATTGGAAAACATCAAGTTCTGTTTTGTACAGCTTGATATTGAGATGACTATTGAATGTTTAGGTACGTCCATAAGGCAGTTGGAAATTAAGAATGATAGCTCTCAGACACTGGATAAGTTGATTTATTAAATATTAACATATACATGATAAATGAATCTATGAGAGCTGATAAAACTCCAAAGTAGAGCGGCATAGAGAAAGAACAAGCCCCGATTCCAAGTCCAGATGCATCCGCACATTTAGAACTTGTGAGTTGTATGACTAAACTGAAAAGTATTCATGACTTGGGGACTACACTATCAACAAAATTCCCAAATGGCAAAACAAAATTGAAATGTAATTAAGAAATATGTAATGTAATAAAGAAAAATACAATACAATATGGATAACATCACTTTCTGGTTTTCTAAGTCAAAATGCAGTTACAGGGACCCATTTTTATTTGAATCCGATATTGAACAACTTGAAGAACCTGCAAAGATTAAATTAATTATTGAAGACCTTGGACAGAACAGTTTACCCATGCAGTAAAGACTCAAAGCATAGCAAGGTCTTTTGAGTGAAAGAGGTAAATAGGTATAAACATTTTTTTTTTTTTGCAATTTGGCTTCAAAGGGGAGGAATATATAGGAGGATAAGTTGCTATGATCTTCAAATACTTGAATTTTCTTGTTTAAGGATGAAAAAAATCCAGTTATCAGGGAAGGAGTCCATGAATAAGCAGAGACTGAAAATTAGGCAAGTAATAAGGATCAAGGGAACAAGCTCTTAAGAGAGCCATTTGAGGAAATTGCATATCTATAAATCAAATTAATGAATCTCTAATGGTGATATGGTGGTATGAGTGCCACATCATCCAATAAAATAATAATAATATAGTATTTATATATCAATTTAAAGATTTTAAGATTATATATATGTTATACATATGTATATATATAATAATTACATATACTTATATGTGTGTTTTACAATCAGTCCTCAACATTAACTTCCATGACTTCAAACATTCATATGACTTTATCAATAACCTCATTTTCACTTTCATATTGGCAACCACTCATATTCCCATTATACACAATGCAGAAAAAAAAAAGAGGCAAGAGGCACACAAGTATGGGGAGCAGCTGGTATTCTAGCAGGGAGATGCTTCATTGGTCTTGTTCACCCTATTGTTGTAAAGTATTCCTATGTGTTCACAGGATACTTTCATTGTTTGCCTTTGAAACTCAAGTTTTATGTTGCTAGTATACACCCAAAGCATAGTGCAAGTCCTTTGGGCTTTAAGTACAAGTATACAAATGCAGTGATGTGGTTTAGTGAAAAAAATAGAGGCATTAAATAAACTTTGTGCCAGAATGTCTACAACTGCTGATGGCTGTGATTTTGGTATTAACAAATCTGTGATTTGTTCTATCTACCAAAAAAAAAAAAAAGAAAATTAATTGTAAAAGTGTTCATGAATCCACTCCAGGAAGCACTAAAGTAACCTATTAAAGAAAAGCAACTAAGAATGAATAAATGAGATTGTAGTCATCCCCACCCTGCAATGTTCCCTCTGCCAAACAAGCATCTTGACTCCCAGGTAGCAGGGTGCCCAAACATCATTATCTGTGTGAAGCTATGTGGAATAGCATTACTTTTCCCCACCAGCTCCACGCCACCCCATACAGGAATTCTCATTGGACCAGGGACCTAGGATTCATTTCAAGGAATTTGTTTTTTTCACCATGGAACAATACAACCAAGAAGCCAAAAGGGAGATAAGAGATACCAGGTTGCCCCTTTCCCTTTTTTAAGTTCAAAGTTCTTCTGATATCACTCTCTGCATCCCCCACAATCCTATCCAGCATTGTCTTTTTTCTTCTATGCAATTATAGATTATTTCATAGTTACTTTGTCAGAAAAAATGTATATTATCAGAATGAATATTTTGTTATTAAGAATTATATGAAGGAAAGTCTATTTTCAATAATCTTTAGAGAAAGATTACAGTGTTGGGGATCTAATCCCCTTTTTCCATAGATTCAATATATTAATGTTCTTTTTTTTAATGTTTGTCCTGTTTTCTAGGAATGTTACCCCTGTGAAATTGAGGATTAATTATATACATACATACACACACATAACTACATATGTAGATAGAAATGTATATATATATATATATATAACATATACACATATGCGAATATATCTGTATCTATCTATATAACTTGTTTCTTATAACAAACCTATGAGGCAGTTATTATTATCCTCCTTTTACAAATTAGGAAACTGAAGATCACATTGCAAGTATCTGAAAAAAGCTTGAAACTCAGTTTTTACTTATTCTAAGTCCAACATTCTATCCATTATGCCATCTCACTGCCAATCATGTTCTATTGTGCTGCTTTCTCATTGAGTGGAGTACATTGGATTCTTCAAAGTAGCCAGTGGAAAATAATATTTACAGGGCCCCATTAAACTGCAAAGTAGTTAACTTTTGGCCTAAAAATGGACTTTATAATTATATATATATATATAATTTATCTAGGTCCTTAGAGGCTGATGTCCATATTAATAGAGCAATCAGGCAGAGCAAATGAATAATGAATCTTATACAGTATTGAAGTAAGAAGAGACAGGAAAGTAAAAGTAATATTTGGAAATACAGCAAACATTGTCCCAAGTCCCTCACAGACTATGTAGATGAAAGACCCATTTAGAGTTGAAGATTACCTTGACCTCTTTCTCAGTTTACTTGCCTTAGAATTATAGATTTTAATAAGAAAGCTTTTGTTAATTTGTTTTCACACAGGCAGTTTAACTTACTATTTTGAAAGCCTTTCGACTTAATAATAACATTGACGTTGTAAACTCTCAAAAGGCACAACACACATTTGATCGTCAATCATCCATCCCAAAATCCATTTAGCACCCTGCCACATGCAGCCGCCTATAAAACCCACCATAGGACCTGCCAGCCAAAGCAGTTGGTAATGCCACAATTGAGTGAGTGCAGTGTGGAGAATGAGTGTCAGCAGTTTAGAAGCCATTTGAGAGGGCAGAGATTTTAGAGCCATTTTTTCTTTCAAAATACTTAAATATTTGAGCATTCGGGGAGACTTTATGGGGCTGAATAAGTAAGGAATGGAGAAAAAAATACTGATGAAGAAAGGAGGGCAGACCAAGAATGGACAATAAAATTAAGTCAAGTTCTAGAATCCCATTATACACTATCCCCCTGGATACCTGATAATTGAAAAGCTCAAAAACTTTAAATGGGAAAGGATTAGACTAAACGAGAATGGTTAGTAAAGGGGAGAGGTAGCTGAAATGTAAGTAAAATGCCCATATTTGGCAAATTATTCTGAGTATAATTGATAATGAGATTGAATTACAGCCTGGGTTTTAGATCTATAGAAGAATTCAACAAAAATGCCTTTTCCTGGAGAAGAAGAGAATCAATTCCTCTCTGGATTTACTTCTTAGAAATTTCCAAAAGACTGAGACAGACTAAAGGAGTAAGTTCTTTTTAAAAAAAAATTGAATTTTCCTATCAATGGAGACATTTTCTTTATTTGCATAACATATGTGTGGGTAATTCTTCAACATTAACCCTTACATAGCTTTCTGTTACAAATTTTTCCCCCCAACTCCCCACCCCTCCCCTAGATGACAGGATATCCACTACATGTTAATTATGTTAAAATATTGGTAAATTGAATATATGTATACATATTTCCACACTTGTCATTGTTGTGCAAGAAAAATCTTGTCTACACAAACTATATATCAGATAAAGGAAACACAATGTAAGCAAACATCAATCATGGAGTATGAGAATGTTATGTTGTGGTCCACATTTCACATCCCTCTCTCTGGGTGTATATGGCTTTCTTCAGTGAACAATTGGAGGTGGTTTGAAACATTTCATTGTTGAAGAAAGCCATGTCCATCAGAATTGATCCTCATATAGTACTGCTGTTGCCGTGTATAATGATCTCCTGGTTCTGCTCATTTCACTCAGCATCAGTTCATGTAAGTCTCTCCAGGCCTCTCTGATATCATCTTGCTGATCGTTTCTTACAGAACAATAATATTACATAATATTCATATACCATAATTTATTCAGCCATTCTTCAATTGAAGGGCATCTATTCAATTTCCAGTTTCTAGCCACTACAAAGAGGACTGCCACCAACATTCTTGCACATGTGGGGCCCTTTCCCTCCTTTATGATTTCTTTGGGATATAAGCCCAATAGAAATGCTGTTGGGTCAAAGGGTATGCACAGTTTGATAACTTTTTGAGCATAGTTCCAGATTGCTCTCCAGAATGGCTGTATCCGTTCACAGCTCCACCAACAATGCATCAGTGTCCCAGCCCTCCCACATCCCCTCCAACATTCATCATTAACTTTTCCTGTCATTTTAGCCAATATGCCATTTTAGCCAGGTGTGTAGTGGTACCTCAGGGTTGTCTTGATTTGCATTTCTCTAATCAATAGTGATTTGGAGCACCTTTTCATATGACTATAAATAGTTTTAATTTCATCCTCTGAAAATTGTCTGTTCATATCCTTTGACCATTTATCGATTGGAGAATGGCTTGAATTTTTATAAATATGAGACAATTCTCTATATATTTTAGAGATGAGACCTTTATCAGAACCCTTAAATGTAAAGATGAGTTCCCAATTTATTGCTTCCCTCCTAATCTTGTCTGCATTGGTTTTGTTTGTACAAAAACTTTTTAACTTAACATAGTCAAAGTTATCTACCTGGTTTTCAGTTAAGAGTTCCAGTTCTTCTTTGGACATAAATTTATTCCATCTCCATAGGTCTGAGAGGTAAACTATATTACGTTCCTCTAATTTACTTATAGTATCACTCTTTATATCCAGATCATGAACCCATTTAGATCTTATCTTGGTATGTGGTGTTAGATGTGGGTCAAGCCCTAATTTCTTCCACACTAGTTTCCAATTTTCCCAGCAGTTTTTGCCAAATAGTGAGTACTTATCCCAGAAGCTGGGATCTTTGGGTTTATCAAAGACTAAATTGCTATAGTTATTTCCTAGTTTGTCTTGTGATTCTATCCTATTCCACTGATCGACTACTCTATTTCTTAGCCAGTACCAAATGGTTTTGATGACCGCTGCTTTGTAATATAGTTTTAGATCTGGTACAGCAAGTCCACCATCGTCAGCCTTTTTTTCATTAATCCCCTTGAAATCCTTGACCTTTTGTTTCAATGGAGACATTTTGAGCATCCAATCTTTCTAACAGCCTTAAATCATTTTCCTAAAACATAAGTCTGAGATGGTCACAGGACTACTCAATAAACCCTACTGATCCCCTATTACCTCAAGAATCTTATACAGTATCTTCTGTTAGGTTTTAATGACCTTCTCAATCTAATTCCTCCTTCCTTTTTATATTTCAGTACCTTGGAGCAAAAATCCAATGTCATTCCATTTCTTCCTATTCAGTATTTGTACCATTCCATCTCTTAACTTTCTGCCTTTTCATTAACTACACTCCATGCATGTAATGTTCCCTTTCTTTACATTCATCTATTCTTTTCTCTTGCTTCTTTATAGACTCACCTCAAATCCTACTTTTGGCTAGAGGTTTTTCCCAGTATCTCCCCAGTTGCACCAGTGCTATCACTTTGAGATTGTCTCACATTTATACATAGTTGTTGTAACATATCACACTCCATCTCCCCCAACAGAACTTGAGGCTTTGGAGACCAGGGGATATTTTTTGTCTTTATCTTTCCACTGCCTATGCCTGCCTAATAAAAATTCTTTCTGATGGATTGACTAGTTGGGAGGGGTGTGTGTGTGCCATTTTCTCATTAGCACATATACAGCAAAAATGAATTGATTAACTTGACAAATATGAGAGTGCCCAGAGTAGAGAGTACTAGGTGATAACTGATATAGGATAGTAGGGTTGTGTTGGAGATAAATCTCATGATCTGCTAATAAGGCCACCCTATGATTACTTAGTGTCATACAATTTGATCTAATACCCCAGCCTATGTTTCTCCCATATCTCCAAAGAATCCAGACTTCTATTTCCAAAACTACTGGACCAGACAATCCATAGAGGACTTGAAATTATATCAATTCTTTAACTTTTACAAACCTAATGATTCTTTTTAAACAAACTAAAAAGAAGTGCTCATTAGATAGGTAAGAATGTAATGAGCTAAATCAAGACCATCATTTTACCATCGAACCAACTTTTATGAAAATACAAATGTGTCCTAGGATCATATCACAGTTTTTTCCATTTGATCCATATCTAATTTCTAAATTTAATTTTGATGTTAAATGTGGAACATATAAGAAACTTTTCCCCAGGCTGTTTTTCTTACTCTATCTAAAAATTGAGTCTTTTTTTTTTTGGCAAAGCTATTGTTTATTGTGGATACCACTGGCATATCCCTGAGTAATTATTTTTGGGCCTCAAAGTAGGACAGTTTCCCATCATTTGCTTTGCTATGCAACTTTACAGTAGTTTTCTAGTGAGCTGTATATTGATTTTATGTATTGATTTTTTGTGGTATATAACTATATATTTTCAGCCTTCCACAAAGATCTGATTTTAGAAACATCCTTTCCTTTTGGACCAACAGAAGGATTTTGGAATAATTTGAACTCTAAGCCAGATTTAAGGCAAAATGAACATGTTGAATAACAATTCCATCACATCAATATCAGGGCTGAGTAGAGACTAGGTGAATAGGCCCTAATTACCAGATTGATTTAGATAAGGACATAGACACCTCATGGTATAGTAGAATAGTACCTTTGGTTTCAGGATAACACTGATCCTGCCACTTACTTTGATTAAGTGAGCTGGGATTCAGTAACTATGGTTATGCTTCAATTTCCTCTTTGTAGACAGAAATATCCTAAAATCTTTTTCAAGCTCTAGATACTAATGATTCTTATCAAATATTTTTGATATTCTGGTGAACCAGTGATTTGTTTCACTGTTCCCACTAGTAACTTGTTAAATGATTCTGCAACCTCCCTTTATAAAATCTAATCTATTGAGACTTGTTCTTCTTGAGATTCATCTGACACCTGTGTTGTTTCCCTTTACTTTTTGCTCCCTGAGTTTTCCCTTTCTGTTCAAAATGTCTTCTATTTCCAACTGTAGAGCTGGCCAATTTTCCTGAGAGATTGAATAACGACTCACTTAATAAATGGGTTGCTCTACTTTCTTATAGTTTTGGGATATGTACCAACTATTATTTTATGCATCAGGTAGTAAAGTGACAGGAAATGCTGAAATGCCATCCCCCAACTGAAGGGTGGAAATATTTTGCCCTAGTTCTGCTATTATCCTAGGAAGTGATTATCAGTCTAGAAAGCTGTCCAGCTGGCATGTCCTCAGTCTGCTGCTCTCTACCTTCTGTTACATAAACTGATGCTACCATACTGTGCATTCCCTAAACAAAATTGCAAAATCCATGTAGTCTGCATTTGGAGTCCATAGGATCTCAGTTCTGTATCTCTCCTCTCACATAATTTTCCTCTCCTATTTAAATTAGGAACATTATATCTTCAAATTTTCAAAATCTGAAAGGTTATGAAATATTTTTCCACTTATATTGCTTATAACATTATAGAATCTGAGAAATGAGTAGTTTCTAGACAACAGTTAAACATAACTTTAAAGGGGTTTTTTGTGGGGAGGTTTTTTTTGTTTTGTTTTGTTTTGTTTTTTTTGAACAAGACAGTTAGGATTAAGTGACTTGCCCAGAGTCGCACAGCTTATAAGTATTAAGTATCTGAGGCTGGACTTGAATTCAGGTCCTCCTGACTCCAGGGCTGGTACTCTATCCATTGTGCCATTTAGCTACCCCAAGATTGAAGATTTTGAGTGAAAAGAAAAGGAAACTTTGAAGTCTTCTAGGCAACTACTCCCTTGCCTCATTATACTTTCAGAGATGAGGATTAAAGACCCAAAAGGTTCACAAACTTGTTGAAGATGAAGTGTAAGTTTATGATAAGATTGGGCCAAGATCTCAAGATGCTTGACTCTTTAGCTCAGTGTACTTTATAATATACTAAGTTGAATGGCTTAGAATTTTCAAACTATTAAGAATCATAAGGGTTATCTAGCTGAATGTCTGAATTATTACAGATGATGAAGCTGGAGTACAAAGAGATCAAAGGACTTATTCAAAGTTACATAATGAGTTGATGGCAGACTGAGACAGAAATGAAAACCTTAATTTCAAGAAATGATGCTCTTATTATTGAATTTGTGGTTTTGAGTTAAAAAGTGATTGTCAAGAGCATGTGAAAACTGAGATAGCTCAAAGTGCAATGACTCAAATGATCATTTTATACTCTGGGTTTGGGGGGTCTCTCAATACTTCTGAATAGGCAGCAATTCAGGAAAATGTGTATTTATGTGTGTGTGTGTGTGTGTGTGTGTGTGTGTGTGTGTGAGTGAGTGTGTGTCTGTGTGTGTGTGTGTTGAAAGGAAAGGAGGTATCAGCTAATGCTCCAATAAAACATGAGGTTCACATGCAATCTATCCAAAATTGGCTTTCCTCATCACGAAGCCAGTCATTGGGGATGGCTTGCCATTCTTCATAAGAATTCTTCAGGTTACTGTGAAATAGCTTCTTTTCTATTTCAAAGTTACTTCATTCTTTTACTGATTATTCAAATTTTCCCCCTAACTTTTTTTGATAATTTGAGAATAGAAAATGTTGGATATTTTATGCTGTAAAACCATTTATTAACACTCTTTCAAACTAGTAATTTTATATAGACATAATTAAATATTAATTGTGAAAACTTTAACAATTTGAGAAATTAATTATCTTAAACTAGATTGCAAAAAGAATTTATGAAAAGCTCCAATTGCTTTGGAAACCTAAGTATTTTAATTTCATTTAAATTAGTTTGTTGGCTCTGTTGTCAAATGACCTGGGTTTAAATATCACATCTTGTGATTACTAGTTGTGCAACTCATTCAAGTCCATGTATGGGCTTTGGTTTCCTCATCATTAAAAATTAAGCATTTAGATTATATGGTCTCTGAGATCTGTTGTAGATCTACAGTCTAGATCTATAATCCTATAATTCCATTCTTTCTATCTTTGTATTTCACAGTCAATAAAAAACTAACAACAATAGCATTCTTAACCTCATGGAATATAGATGAAATAGTAAAATATTAGTTTCCACAAAGTCTTCAACTCAACATGCATAATCTATAATACAATTACCCTGGACCTATCTTCCCATGAGTCCTGACAGCACCCCTGAGATTGATAAATTTATTCAAACAGAAGAAGAAAGAAAGGTTTTTTGTTTGTTTTTGTTTTTCACTCAGGGAATCTTGCATGAAATTTCTGAAATCATAATGTGGAAGAGATTTTAACCTACTCTCCTGAGGCATAAAATATCTCCATAAAATAATAGAAAGGAGCTTATTCTGGCAGTTAACACAAGAGTTTTGTTTGTTTCTTTTGGGATATTTTTAACAAGTTTTTTTCCTGAAAGTTACTCAAAAATTCGGATATCTTCCAACATTTCGTAAATCCCTGGGACAGTGTATGTCTATGAATGCAGAAAGGGGTGAAGGAAACAGGGAGCAGAGAGAAATCTTTTTCCTTGGTAGATGTTACCCCTGATAAGTGAATGAAGAAAAAAGAACAGATAAGGAAAGAAAGCAAGAAACATTTGTCCCTGTCACCAGCATACTAAGAAAACGTGTCTTTAGAATGAGATGAAATGTATTATATGAAGGGAAAAATACAAAACCAAATAAACTGCTGGTTTCATTGAAAGCTCAAGATGAGGATTAGACTTTCTTTTTGTGCTTTTTCATGATGATTACACAGTACTGGCCCACTATTTTTATTAGAACTTCCTGGTGACCATTAACTTAATGGGATAAAAACATCTTGAGATGTATTTAGTAAAAAGATTCAGAAAAGATTCTACCAAAGCCAAAATTGAATACCAAAGCCAAAATGTATTGGGACATTATAATATGAATTACCTAGCTGGGAAATAATTTGTCTTTGCTACCAATCCCCTTTCCTCCTAATTTCTTTCTTCTTGTTCCTTTGTTCAGCCTTTTAATACTTTCTCTCCTTCCTTCAAATTCCAAATGGCACATTGGGTTTTCATATTTTTTACATGGTGAATTCCCACTTAAACGAGGGTTCTCTAGGCAATCACTCAAGCTCGACACTGATTCCTCCATCATTCCTGTCTCTGATATAGCAAAAGCAATGCAATAAATGATAATGATGAGACAGTAACCAGGGAGGCAGTCATCAGAAAAGGGAGAAAAAGAGAGCACAAACTAAGATAATTCATGTCCAAGTATCCCTACTTTGCAGGAACTAAAGAGGGCCAAAAAAAACCCCAAAAACAAACAGGAAAATAAATTTGAAGCATCAATGACATGAACTTTGATCCACTTTTCCATTTTTAGTAAAGAGGTAGTAGATTATATTGATAGAACGTTTCATATATAGGAAATTATGTTATTTTTGCTTGGAATTTTTATTTGTCATAAAGGTGGTTGCAATAAGAAGTATATCTTCAAATTATCATAGTATAAAAACAAAAGGCATTGCTAAACCTTCAAAAGCAAGGAAAAAAATAATTTTGATAACCAATATGAGCTTTTACTTCAATGAGGAAATGTTATATACCTTTTGTTTGGACTTGAACTACTTCCAAGTATAACTAACTGATGAATAGTTGAAATAATAATATAACTAATAATAAACTGAATAATAATAACTATTATTGTTGGTATAATCTGTATTCATAAAATAATTACAAAGTATTGTCTTCTTCAAACTGCGAGTAAGACTTTGAATATTAATATATCCACTTTATAGAAGAGGATGCTAAAGAAAAGTTTAATAAAAAACAGCTCTGATGTAGTAGACAGAATATAGAACTTAAGAGTCAAAAGATCTAACTTCCAGTTCTGGCTCTTTTATATGTATCTCTCTGGGTTTCATTTTCTTCACCTGTAAAAATATATGGTTTGTATAGATGATCTATCTATAAAGTTTCTTCCAGCTCTAAAGCTTTTCCTCCTGTGACTTGTCCAAAGTTAACACTCTGAGTGAGGAAAAAGTAGAAAATTAGTACACTGAACACAGTAACATTGAACACAAACTTGTTCTTTCCACCAGTTTAAGTTACTTCCTGGAGGGAGAATGAAGTAAGAGGGATTGAGGCTCAACTGAGGAGGATATTCATATTTGAATGTTATTGTTAATAGTTTAACACATTATGTCAACTTAAAAAGAGCCAAGTGCTAAGAAAAAGAAAGGAGAGGATGAGTTGATATTTATGAGCAGTAGGAAAAAGGCTGATAGCAAGATTTGGAATCAGAAGATATGTCTTTGGATCACCTTAGGGAAGGAATCTGGTCTGCTCAGCCTGTCAAAGTGCTGGATACCAGAGGAGACACAAAAGACAAATAGAAAAAGAACATACCTCTTCTTTAGACCAACTTTAGTTGGTTGATCTCAATGAAAGAGATGATACAACACTCAGGGAGACAAAAGTGTGAGCTTTCCAAGCTTCATTTATAACATACACCAACCCAACTTTATCAATCTGTCCATAGGAAAAGAAAGTGCTCTGTGATAAAGAGACTGCTTTGGTTCTAGTTCCCATACCTTTGGGACTGTGTAGTATATCATAAATCATGTGATATCCTTTAAGAAGACCTTAGCAGGAAGATAGATTACAGGACCAGAAACTTGCTATTTATTATTCAGTCTTCTGATGACTGGAAGTAAGGCTGAGATTATAAGCAGAATATCCAAAGAATACAATTAGGCTAATCACACATAAGGGATAAGAGTTGTTCAGGGAAGAAAGTTATCACTCTTCTTTTGGGTAAGAAGAAAATAAAATCTCCAAAGACCAAGATACAAACAAGACAGAACGACTACACCCCGGGAGATATTAATTAGTTAGAATTGCCAGTAATTGCCAATTATGATTGCTAGTTAAAATATATATCTATACATATAGATATATTTACATGGGTTTGAATGTGTGTATGTATGTACGCATATATATGTATACATATGTATATGTGTATATTTTAATAACCATAAGTTTATAATTGCTATTCCTCTCAGTATTCCTTTCCCCTCAAAAGTACATGAATAAAACAAACAAACAAATAAAACACTCTGTGATCTCCAATATTTGATGTGTGTAAAAGGGGGAAGGTGGAAGTGGAATCAAGGATGAGGGTCAGATCACCTAAACATGTTTATAGCAGATGTCTTTTAAGGGTTTTGGGGCACGACCATTTCTGAGCTAAATATTGAATGTTAATTGGTTCAACTTCAATAGATTCTCAAGGTGGATTACAAGAAATGAGTACTTTGGAAGTTTAAATTGAAGACTTCTGGCCAAAAGCAGAGTCCTTTTTATACTTAGTCCACCTTTGTAATGAGGAATCTATCTTCAAATCTGTCATTATCATTTCTATCAGTTAGCCTCATCTACAGAATGGTCTGTATCTAGAATATAATTTGTTTCATAAGGAGTAGAAAAAAAACCAATTCTCTTCAGACTGATATTTCCAGCACATGTACACACACACAAACAAACAATATGCTACACACATAAACATTTGAGTATTGCAAACCTTGTAAGCATATCACTACCACCACAGTTACAAAACCACCTACTATGAGTATAGCATGAATTTCTCAATTGTTCAAATATTTGCTTCTTGTATTCATAATATAGAATTATTTCAGGGAGACAGACAACATTGTTCATTTCTCATTGGGGTGAGGGGCCCATGTTGTATCTTTCTGTCCCAATATACTGGGATCTACTAAAAAAGGTAGAGGGTGGTAATAAATCAATACAATACCCACCTTGGATATCAGTGAGAAGTTTAAGGAGTGTTTGACCCCGCTGTAGCTCTTATTTCTTAATGTTATTTGATCAGAATTGAAATATTATTACAATGGATACTTTTCTCAAAGGACATATAGCAATCGGCAGCCTTCAAAACCTATCATCTACATGACTTCATGGATATTAATTAGGTTTCTTACTTTAACTTCTCCCTTTTGCAACCAATAAGTTTTTCTATTTGGAAAAAAAGAAACACTGGGAATGAGGGCATTAGATTTGGCACTGTCCCCTCAAAATCAGATTGACTTTGGATAATTTTTTTTTACTTTCTTGGGGCACAGCTACCTCTTCTGTAAATTCAATAGACATCTGATCTGTAATTTAATTGGAATGGGAAATTGTAAGACAACCTTTTTACAGCAATGCAAGTTGGCAACTGCTCTGTAATTTACTAGTATTATATGAGAGTTGCCTTAAATATTGAGGTTAAGTGATTTTCCTAGAGTTACCCAGACATTATGTGTCAGAGGTAGATCCTGAATGCAAGCAAGTATTTTTGGCTTTGAGGCAAATTTTGTAACCATTAAACTTTGCAGCCTCTCTATGAAGATATTGAATGAAATAAATGGGATGAAATTTATTTAGAAAAAATAATGTGCTCTCTTAATATAAACTATTATTCTTATGCAAAACAAAGATTTCAATACAAT
Source organism: Myrmecobius fasciatus (assembly GCA_023553655.1). Classification (NCBI taxonomy): domain Eukaryota; kingdom Metazoa; phylum Chordata; class Mammalia; order Dasyuromorphia; family Myrmecobiidae; genus Myrmecobius; species Myrmecobius fasciatus. Next base: position 41,161 of record JAJPUD010008113.1, on the reverse strand, counting down.
TAGATAACAACAAAATGATCTTTTCACAACTCTTTTCATCCTTAAAATAGACATTAGGAATAGGTTTCAAAAATCATTGAGCTAATCTACATGTACTGTCAAGTGATCGTCTTCTATTTTTTCTGACTGCTCTTACTTCATATTCATCTGTGGTTTCTGATCCCATCCATAACTTCAAATCAAATTCTATGTACATACACATTGTAAATTCTTATTCTATATTTTGACCATGTCCAATTTTAGTAAAGAATCTTTAATGTCTAAGTGATAGTAATCAGTGTACCTTATGAGCTAGATCCTTGCAAAATGACACTAAGAAATAAGAGCTACAGTGGGTCAAAGACTCCTTAAACTGCTCACTGATATCCAAGATGGGTATTGTATTGATTTATTACTTACCACCCTCTACCTTTTTTAGTAGATCCCAGTATATTGGGAGGGAAAGACACAACATGGGCCCCTCACCCCAAGAACACATACCCACAAGAAATGATTGATATGTAATTCACATGACTATAATTTTACATTGTAACAAATTTAAATCAATATTTATAATTGCAGGAATCTAAGTGAATATATGAGTATATTGCACAAGGGACATGTATGAAAGACAACATATTCAAAGAGAAGCCTGAGGAACTTACTCTTGTAGACTTCTGTATAAGTGGTGCCCAGAAATGTACAACTCAAATAAACCATGTTGCAAAAGAAAATAAATGGGGAAAAGGGAAAATAAAGAGAATGGGAAAAAACTGCTTAAGTCAGGGCTCAGAATTCATCTGGAATGGTTAATATTTTCTCATCATGGATCCTTTAGACCCATCATAGCTCATTATCTTGATCAGACCCAAATCCTTCACTTTCACCTTCATTGAAAATATTTACTATATTGCTGTTACTGTGTAAAATTTATATTATTTCAAAGAACTATTCCCTGATTATTCTTAAATCACTCCCCTCATAATTTCTTATAACACAATCATCACGTATCACATTCTTAAAGAACATTCCATCATAATCATAACTACTTCTTGAGCAGTCATTCTCCAATTGATGAGTATCACCTCAATTTAAATTCTTTGGCACCACAGAAAATTATTGTAAACTTTTTTTCAGCCAAATAGGTACTTTTGATCCAACCATTCTAGAGAGCACTTTGGAATTATGCCCAAAGTGCCAAAAACATGTGCAAAGGCAAAAAAAGCCTTTGATCCAGCAATGTTTCTATTAGATCTCTATTCCAAAGAGATCATAAAGACCCCCATGTCTAAAACGGTTTGTAGTAGCCTTTTTGCAGTGGCAAGGAATTGAAAATTGAATGGATACCTATCAGTTAGGAAATAGCTGGATAAGTTATGGTACATGGTATATAAGTTCATCATGTAATGATAAGCAGGCTAATTTCAAAAAAGCCTAGAATGATTTACATGAACTGATGCTGAGTGAAGAAAGTAAAACTAGGAGAGCATTGAACACCATAAAAACAAGATTATGTGATGATCAACTGTGGTGGACTTAGCTCTTTTCAACAATGCAATGATTTAAAACAATTCCAATAGACTTGGAGAAGATACCATCCTCATCCAGAGAGAGAAAAGTATTGAGACTAATTATAGATTGAATCATAATATTGTTGTTGTTTTTGCTTTTATTTTTTTCTCATCATGTTTTTCCCTTTTGATTTGATTTTTTCTTGCACAGCAGGACAAATGTGGAAATAAATTTAAAAGAATTGCATATATTTAATCTATATCAGATTGTTTGCTGTCTTGGGAATGGGTAGAACAAAGTGGATGGGAGGAAAAATTGGAATACAAAATTTTGCAGAGGAATATTGAAAACTATCTCTGTGTGTATTTGAAAAACAAAATTATATTTGAAAAATTTTTTAAAAAATAGGTCTCTCCCCCCCTCTTTTCTTTCATCACTTTGGAAGGCAGACACTAATAATAATATTGCTGAGTCAAAGGGCAAGCACAGATTTATAGTCTGGGCATTGTTCAAGACTATTTTTCAAAACAATTGAATCAATTCACAACTCCACCAATGATGCATTGTTGTCTCATATGATTTTCCTTTTTTGTTATATGAACCAATATGACAATGTGATGTAGTACCTCAGAGATGTTTTAACTTGTGTTTCTCTAGTTAAAATTATTTAGAGCAGTTTTTATGTGACTTTTGATAACTTTTATTTCTTCTTCTCTAAACTGCCTTTTCATATCCTTTGACTATATAGTCATTGAAAAGTGTGCCATATTTTTATTGTTGGCTCAGTTCTCTATATATTTGAAAAATGAAGTCTTTATCATATAAATTTCCTATAATTCTCTATAGTTTTCTGTTTTCCTTCTAATTTTAATTGCTTTAATTCTGAATGAAAACTTTTTTTTGACTTCATTGTATTTTTTCTATAGTAGCTTTTTATGGTCAGGTTCTTTTGTTGTTTACATAGTTTTCTACTCCATCCATTTTACATTTTATGTTAGAGTTGGGCTTTGTCTTCAGCATGAATGTTGGAGGAGACTCTCCCCACCTTCAGGAATTTTTGCACTAGTTCTTGGGATTCAAAAATTTTCAGTACTTTCAAAGTGGTATGAGCTAAGGAGAGGTATGCTCACTGTTCCCCTACTCTTCATTCTGGTTCTTACCTAGACAGGGCTCCTTATCTTTTAAGGCTTTTTAGAGACTTTGCTCCTTCTTTACCCAAAGTGTTCCTTTCTTCCTTTAAACTGTGACCCAGAAATGTTAACAATGGAGTTGCCAAATAGCATCCTGTCCTGAAAACAATGCTTTAGCAAAGGGGTCTCTTTTATTTATGAAAATGTCAGAATAACAGTTTCCCTTTTTTATTATAGACCTTAGTTATCATGTCAAACAGACCACACTTTCAAGACAAAGCCTTTTGTATAGTAATATAGTAACACACACATAAATATATGGAAAAATAATGTCATTATACATTCATGAAAATATTTTTATAGAATGTTAGAATGAGAAAATTGTAACAATACATAGCTAGAATCAAACCTTGATGCTACCTATGAGGAAACTAAGAATCAGAAATATAAAGAGATTTATGTGTGGTTACAAAGCTAGGAACTATCATAGATACAACAGGTGGGCTTATATTCCATATCTTTTTTTCTAATTTCAGTGCGGTGTAACTCAGGTAGGTATGATTAGTTTTTTACTTTGCCTGAAGGCACTAAAATCTGAAGAGAAAGAGAAAGGGAGACAAATTTCTTTTCTAGGGAGTGAAGAAAAGGGTAATCTTCCTCTCTATGGTGATCCAAAGACTTCCATCCCTATACCTCATATCCCATTGTACTTTTCTGAATTATATAGCTATAGGAAAATGGATTTCCTTGCTTTCCCACAGATTATCACATCCTTGGTCCTGTTGCCATGGTTCTATTCTACTAAGGCCCAGGTTACTATACTATCCTCCATGCTAGGTTAATTTATCAGATTTTTAATGATGGCTTGCTCAAGTCTTAGCAATATTTCATTAACTATCAGATTGTCTCCTGTGCCATACCAACACATACTTCCATCCTGCAGTTGAGTTTTTTGTCTTCCAAGTAAATGATTTTCTAATAATAATTTTGTTAGATACACCAAACTTCAGGAATGAAACACAATATAGTTCAGTCTTGATGGAGGAGAAATGGAGCCAGTTTCTTACAGGATATAACAACAGAATATTGCCTAGACAGTCATTAGGGAGGATGAGGACACCAGATACCAGATGGAACATTTATCAAAGGGAAAATTTCATAAATAGGAGGTTGAATTGCACAGAGAACTTTTTGTTGTTGCTGTTGTTGTGATTAAACCTTTTCCTTTTAGTGAAAGAAGAAAGAAGAGGAGGGAAAAGAAATGCAATTATTTGAATTTTCTATTCATGTGAGCATTTGCTAAAGAGGAAGTTGATGTTATTTATGATTCATATTTAAATAAATTGGAGGACCCCTGAAAATTGCAACTTTGAAATACAACAATCTATATAAGTTAGAGAGTAGACAAGTAAAAACTGAATACAAAAGATTATAGATAATTTTGAATATAGGGGTGACATTGATGGGAGTAGCTGTGTATAATTACATATTTCTCTATTCTAAAAAATCTTGTAGAACTGTCCTCTGAAAGATTATCCACAAATACACTGTTTAGTTGTGAAAATCAGATTTATTTAGAATTTTGACTGCTACTAAAATAACTTTAGACATATACAGATCTCTGGACAAAAGATTCAATAATTCAATAAATATATATTAACTATTATAGAAAAGGTGAGAGAGCAATGAAATTAATTCAAAGCCAACCTGGAAGACTTGGTTTTAAGGCTCATTACAGATACACAATTGCAAAAGAATTGTAGGCAAAACACTTAACCTTTCTGTATCTCACTTAATTTCCTAAAACTCTAAAATCCAAAGAAGATGCTGAGTTTCCTTCCCTCTATTGATTTGATGAAAGGCTAACTGAATTTCATGAGCAACTTTCATTGGTACATTTACCTTCCACATTTATATCAAGTTTCTCCTTATTTCTACTTTAATCCCTAACTCTACCTCTCAAAATTGCTATCACAGATTAATACATATCACCATTGAAACCTCACTGGCTATCACTTGTAATATATTCTGTTAGTGGCCAAATGAGATTTCATTTCAGTCATGATATTGTTCAATCAATTTTTCAGTCATGACCCTATTTGGAAGTTTTTGGCAAAGCAATCAGTGTGGTTTGCCATTTCCTTCTCCAGCTCATTTTATAGATGCATCAACTGAGGCAAATGGGATTACATTATGTGTCTGAGATCAGATTTGAACTCAGGAAAATGAATTTTCCCAATTCCAGATTGGGCACTTTATCTGCTGTGTCACCTAGTCTTGCCTGATTTTTGTATACCTAGCACTTAATACAATAACTTGCATAAGAAGTAGGAACTGAAGTCCATGATTATTTCTTTGGGTATAGAAGCCTGATATAAATCCAAAACAAAAATAATTTAAAGATTATTGGATTTGGAGTTAGGAGATTTGAAGAATGTTCTAACACATCATATAGACCTCTGACTTAAAACAAGTGCCTTCATTGCTCTGGGTCCCTTCTACTAAAGCTGTAAAGTGATGGAGTTTGGATCGATCAAAGTTTTTTAAACTATGGTTTGCAACCCCATATGGGATCTCATAACTAAATGTTGGGTGTCATAAAATTATGATTTGTTATCAATAAAAGTTTGATTTTTATATCTATTATATATATATATATATATCTATATGTGTCCAGGTCATGTATAAATTTCTTAGGTGAAAATGGATTGGGAGTGGAAAAAATTTAAGAAGCCCCCTAATCCAGGTCTTTAAAATGTATATGTCTTTGTTTATTCTGTAAAATTCTTTGATAGCTAAAATGTACAATTTACTGGAAGAAACATTAGTCTCATCTCTTTTATGGCTTAAGAAAATACCAGAAAAGTTTCAAAGTAATCAAAGCTAGCATTGGAAAGATAATATGAAGCAAAGTAAACATTTATTGCCTTTGAAATAGTCTTATTCTCCTTTGTGTCCCCGGCTAGTACATATACTCAGGCACCTGAACACACATAAAAATAGTTTTGTGTGAACACACCAAGATTTTATCTGTCTCATTAAATCCACATGCCAGAGTGCTCATGTAGTAAAATTGGAGCAAAGAGACCAAGTTGAGCATTTTAAAAAGACAATTTTATTTGGCCCACAAGGAAATCTTTCCTTGTAAAAATCAGTCGTGAATAGTACAAAAGTGGGCTGCTTAGATTTAGTTGTTTCATCCCCTGGTGGAATGAGCCAAAATGAAGCAAGGTAGTATATTAGAAGAGGCACAGATTTATAGGAACTGACAATCTTTCAGTTCAAAACCATTACTTTAAAGAGGGGGAAACTGAGACCTGGCTTGGAGCTATTAAAAACTATTCTGTGGTCACAAAGTTACTCAAGGGCAGAAATCCAAGCAGAACTAATGCCAATGAAATTTTAATGTACTTTTTAGTTTAGTTGTTTCCTTGAAGTTAAGAGGATGAATTCATGATCTATAGACACATTATTGATCTTTTTTTTCCTTTTGTGCCTGGCAGGTATTAGGTTGATATTGTAATGGTGGATGTGATTGTGACTATTGCTTTTATTATTGTTGTTAGTTTGAAATAGCCCAGGAAAATGGGTAGCATACTGTACTTTGTGTCAGGAAGAACAACTTTTGTTAGCTTTTTGACAATGATCAAGTTATAAGAATTCTATATACCTTATTTTACTTATTTATAAAATGGAGATTAAATTAAAGTTGTTTTTATATTGCCTAAATGCCCCCTCCATATTGTCACCAGCACGTCCCCAGCCCCAACTTCAATCCTGGACCTGGATCTGGAACTGCACCTGGACCTGGACCTGTACTATACTCAAGCTGGACGCACCTGGACCTCTGAATCAACAGGAGTACTGGTGACTTCCAGGTCTCTCAGCCGAGGGACACCAAAAAGGACATAGAAGATCTGTGGAATCAGGATAGGTGTCTACTGCAGGCCCTAGCCTTGACCTCAGACAGAACCCCAGACCCCAGCCTGGCCTGAGTCCTAGGGTCAGAGAGGCAGAAACTCTGAATCAGCGGCAGAATTGAAGGCTTGTGGACATCTCAGTCCAGGGATGCCAGAGAGTACTTGGAAAGGTAGAGGACAGGGTCTGGGACACCAGGGTGGGAATTTTGGATGCAATCCCAGCACAGGCCATGTCAATGCATCCCCAGCCCCAATTCTGGCCCCAGTGTCAGCAAAGCACACTAGATCTTACAGCTACAGTAGCCTGGGGATACTCCTAACAGCTCCAGGACAGGTAAGGGTAGTTGTAGTCAGATTCCCAGAGGGATCTCTGAACACAGCTGCACAAAATTCCTGAAGCTTGGAAGAGTACACTCTCCATTTGGAACAGAGCACTATCTTAAGAAAGAGTTAAAAGCAAAGTAATAGGCTAGGAAAATGAGCAGACAACAGAAAAAGTTTTTGAAAATTGAAAGTCATTATAGTAATAAGGAAGATCAAACCATGCTCAAAAGCTGATAAAAAAGTTAACAAAGTCAAAGGTCCTGCATGCAAAGATTCCAAGAAAAATAAGAATTTGGTTCAGGGGATAGAAGAGATCAAAAGGGATTTTGGGGGCTATTTATTTGTTTATTTTAACATACATTAATTTATGAATCATGTTGGAAGAGAAAAATCAAAGCAAAAGGTAAAAACCATGAGAGAGAAAGAAAAAAAGAAGTGAAATAGTGTTAATTTACAGTCTCCTTAGTTCTTTTTCTGGAAGCAGATGGCATTTTCTGTCCAAAATCTATTGACATTGCTTTGAATCGCTGAACTCCTGAGAAGAACCAAGCCTTTCATAGTTGATCATCATACATTCTTGCTGTTACTGTGTACAAAGTATTCCTGGGTCTGCTCTTTTTCACTCAGCATTAGTTCGTGTAAATCTTTCAAGACCTTTCTAAAATCATCTTGTTCATCATTAGGACAATTATATTCTATCACCTTCATATACTACAACTTGTTCAGCCATTCCCTAATTGAGGGGCATCCACTACTTTTCCAATTCTTTTTTACCACAAAAAGAGCTGCTGCAAACATTTTTGCACAGGTGAGCCCTTTTCCCTCCTTTATGATTTTCTTGGGATACAGATTCAGTAATAGCACTGTTGGAGCAAAAGGTATGCAGTTTTATAGCCTTTTAGGAATAATTCCAGTTTGCTCTCAGGAATGGTTGAATTATTTCACAACTCCATGAACAATATATTAGTGTCCCAGTTTTCCCACAGGCCCTCCAAAATTTATTATTATTTTTATTCCTATTATCTTAGTCAATCTAAGAGGTATTAGGTGGTATCCCACAGTTGTTTTAATTTACATTTCTCTAATTAATAATGATTTAGAGCATTTTTTCATATAATTATAAATGGCTTTAATTTCATCATCTGAAAATTGTCCAGGCATATCCCTTGACCATTTATCAATTGGGGAATGGCTTGCAGTCTTATAAATTTGACAAATTTCCTTATATATTTTAGAACTGAGACCTTTATCAGAAATACTGACTATAAAGATTTTCCCCAACTTTGTACTTCCCTTTTAATCTTGTTTCTGTTGGTTTTGTTTGTCCAATAATTTATTGTAATCAAAGTTGTCCATTTGGCCTTTCATGATGTTCTTTAGTTCTTCTTTAGTCATAAATTCCTCTCTTCTCCAAAGATCTGACAGGTAAATTATCCCTTGTTCTCTTAATTTGTTTTTTGATATTATCCTTTATGCCCAAATCATGTAGCTATTCTGACTTTATTTTGGTATGGGGTGTGACATTTGGTCTAGATTGACTTTCTGACATTATTTTCCAGGTTTCCCCAAAAGTTTTATCAAATACTGAGTTCTTATTGCAGAAGATGGAGTTTGGGAATTCATCAAATACTAGATTGCTACAAACTTTGATTATTGTGTCATGTGTATCTAATCTATTCCACTGACACACCACTTTATTTCTTAGCCAGTACCAAATGATTTTGATGATTGCTCCTTTATAATATAGTTTTAGGATTGGTACTGTGAAGCCACCATACTTTGCACTTTTTTTTCATTAACTCCCTTAATATTCTTGACCTTTTGTTCTTCCAGATGAATTTTTTATTATTTTTTTCCAGTTCTATAAAATAATATTTTGGTTTGATTGGTGTGGCACTGAAGAAGTAGACCAATTTAGGCAGAATTGTCGTTTTTATGATATTAGCTTGGTCTAAACATGATGACTGATATTTTCCCAATTGTATAAATCTGATTTTGCTTTTGTGAGAAATGTTTTGTAATTGAGTTTATATATTTCCTGGGTTTGTCTTGGCAGGTAGACTCCCAACTATTTTATTTTGTCTACAGTTATTTTAAATGGAATTTCTCTTTCTATCTCTTACTGATGGGCTTTGCCAGTAATATATAGAAATGCTGATGATTTGTGTGGGTTTATTTTATATCCTGCAAATTTCCTAAAGCTGTGAATTGTTTTCAATAGGTTTTTGGATGATTTTCTAGGATTCTCTAAGTATATCATCATATCATCTGCAATGAATGATATTTCTTCATTGCCTATTCTAATTCTTTTTAATTTCTTTTTCTTTTCTTATTGATAGAGCCAGTATTTCTAGCATAATGTTGAATGATATTGGTGATAATGTTATCCTTTCACCATGATCTTATTTTAAATGTGTGCAGCTTCTCTCCATTACAATTAATGCTTGCTTTAGGTTTTAGATAAATGCTGCTTATTATTTCAAGGAAAGTTCCCTTTATTCCTATATTGTCTAGTGTTTTTTAATATGAATGGTGCTGTATTTTGTTAAAAGCTTTTTAAGCATCTATCAAAATTATCATATGATTTCTCTTGGTTTTGCTATTTATATGGTCAATAATTGCAATAATTTTCCTGATATTGAATGAGTCCTGCATTCCTGGTGTAAATCCAACTTGATTATAGTGTGTTATCCTGCTGCTAAGTTTCTGTAATCTCTTTGCTAATATTTTATTTAAAATTGTTGCATCAATCTTCCTTAGAGGGATTAATAGGTAATTTTCTTTCTCTCTTTTGGTTCTTCTTGGTTTATGTATCATTACCATATTTGTGTCATAGAATGAAATTGGCAATACTCTTTCTTTACCTATTTTTTTCAAATACTTTACATAATATTGAAATTATTTGTTCTTTAAATGTTTGGTAGAATTCACTTGTGAATACATCTATCCCTGGAGATTTTTTCTTAGGGAATTCATTAATGGCTTTTTCAATTTATTTTTCTAAAATGGGACTTTTAGAGTAATTCATTTCCTCATGTTAATCTGGACAATTTATATTTTTGTATATATTCATCCATTTCAATTGATTGTCAGACGCTGCCATATAATAGTAAAAATTGCTCCTAATTATTGCATTAATTTCTTTTTCATTGGTAGTAAGTCCACCCTTTTCATTTTTGATGCTAGTGATTTGTTTTGTTTTTTTTTTCCTTTTTCTGATCAAAATAAAAAGATCTATCTATTTTGTTTATTTTTTTTCATAAAACCAACTCATAGCTTTATTAATTTGTCCAAAAGTTTTCTGCATTTCTATTTTATTAGTCTCTCCTTTAGGTTTCAGAATTTCAAACTTAGTATTTAATTGGGGGCTTTTAATTTGTTCTTTTTCTAGCTGTTTTATTTGCACACATAATTCATTGATCTCCTCTTTCGCTTATTTATATAGTTATTCAGAAATATAAAATTTCCTCTAAGAACTGTTTTGGCTGTGTCCCATAGGTTTTGGTATCTTGTCTCATTATTGTCATTCTCTTGAATGAAATAATGGATTGTTCATGTGATTTCTTGTTTGAATCAATCATTTTTTTTTTTAGAATTAGATTATTTAATTTGCAATTGCTTTTTAGTCTATCTTTCCCTGGCCCTTTAATGAATATAATTATTATTGCATTGTGGTCTGAAATAGAAGCATTTACTCTTTCTGTCTTTATGCATTTGATTGTGAGGTTTTTATGCCCTAATATATGGGCAATTTTTGTGTAGGTGCCAAAAAATAAAGGTGTACTCCTTTCTCTCCCTCTTCAATTTTCTCCAGAAGTCTATCATATCTAGGTTTACTAGGATTCCATTAACTTCCCTAGTTTATTTCTTGTTTATTTTGTGATTAGATTTGTCTGATTCTGAGAAGGAATTACGATGTTTACTTTTGCTTTATTTGAGATCAGAATGGAAACTCCTGCTTTTTTTTTTACTTCAGCTAAAGCATAATAAATTCTTTTCCAGCCTTTTACCTTTACTATGCATGTGTTTCTCTGTATCAATTTGCAATCCTTCCCCATTATTTCTCATAAAACCGTAGAAGTAAAATAAGATCCTTTATCAGAATCAATAATCTCTACCAATCTATACTTAGGTACAATTTGTTCCAATATTATCCCACTAACCCCTCTTAAAGGAGCAGAGTTCAGGGGAAAGCTTCCACCCACCCCCTATATCTCAGTTTCCACATTGGTGTCATTTCATTAAAATCTAATCTAAATATTTTGGAGCCAGGCTCCCTTCCTGAAAAGGGACATCTCTTCAATATCTTCTTATTTATCTTTAGACATATTACACATCTTTCAGATACAATTTGTTCTGCAATTACACATATCCTCATATGCCAAATTTTCTTGTTTTTACTTCTTTGTTAAAGGGAAAAAGGAAGATAAATCTTAAGATCAGTATTCTAAATAGTGTTGTACCAAATTTCACAAAATTTACACCATACATTTAGCAAAGCTGACAAAATGTTAAAGCATAGCTCTTAAATTTTTTACGAATTACCAAATATACAATTTAAAAAGCAACATAGAAGCTTAAATATATTTCATCTAATTAGGAGATAAAAATATATGACCTCTTTAGGTGAGTTACCAGAGAACCAAAAATTTTAACTTAAAATCAAATCAAATACAAATTTAAATGTCTAGTTAATGATACTTCAATATCAGTGCACACATTTCTAAAATCTTGTACGAATAAACAAGTTCACAATTTTAGCACAAAGGAATTGATAGTAATTATCCCATACAATTTCAGAAACAGGATTCCAATTTAAACAAACACAGCCCCAAAACATAAGGTGGCAGAAAACTTCCCTTTCAAGTTTGACCACAGAGCTTTAAGAAATTGGCAGACTTTAAGACCCTGGGGAAAGAGGATCAGAGAAATTTGGACCCAAGTATTTAGCTATGGGTCTGTGGTGCAATGACTATCTCACCCTCTATGCCAGAAATGGTAGAGAGGGGACCATGTCAAAGATGTTGGGGCACCAGCACAAAGCCCCAGAAGAAGTCAGGTCAGCCAGGGACACTTTGCTAACCAAGACAGATTCCACAAACCTGAAAAGCTTGGAAAAACTCAGAGAGAGGATTTTTTGTTTTGTTTTGTTTTGTTTTCCTTCAGCAGTTTCCCTCAGAAGGCTTTCAATAATGTAAATTAGGCCACTTAAAAACACAATAGACCAACTCAATTTACCTGATTATGCCAAACAATTTAAAACTTATTTTCAAACCTCCAGAATCTGCTAAAATATTTTTTTAAAACAGTTCTGGGACTATTTCTGCAAACTCAAATTGGCCAGTTCTGGGTCCATAGAAATGCCATTTTTCATTTTTTAGAAGTTTATATTCCAATAATATTCAAGGTACTAGATAACAAAACAAATCTGGATTCTACAATCTCAGGAGGAACCCATTACTAAATCAATTTAGGTACAATAGAACCAATGTGTATCACAACCAATTAAGTTTCCAATTTTAACCTAAATACCAATGTAAAATTAACCAGTACTTTAGTTTGCAAGATTCCCTAAATTGTACCTAGATGTTCCATGCAAGCATAATTGCCTTGTAGTTGTTTTCCTGATTCTCACAAACCTCTTCTTTTTGTAAGCTAGGAAAAATTTAAGCACCCTTTCTTGCTCCATATGAGTTTTACCTTGAGATTCTTCCTGGCAGAACTCCACAAGCTTGAGTTCTGATAACAAAGTTACAGGTTCCTTGCTTATAGGAATTTTTAAAGTGGTAGCACACTACTTTTCCATTTTCCCAAAAGTTCCCAAACTCTCTAATCCCTTTCAATCTATGCTCTTCTCATTCATACATACTTAAATTTTCTCACTAGCCTTTTTATATACATGTCTCCTTTCTTCTATTTGCTTTTACCATCTTCTCTGTATTAAATATATTTTCCTCTTCTCTCCCCCTCTTCTGCAAAGCTGCTGCAGTCAGCCAGAGAGAGAGACAGACAGACAGAGGGACAGAGACAGGGACAGGGACAGGGACAGGGACAGAGACAGATTCAGAGAGAAACAGAGAGAGAGATTCTCTTCCCTTGGGCTAAAGAGCCCAGAATTATCGCTCAAATCACATTACCAAGAACAAAAACCAATATACTCACCCATCCCAAATGATTTCAGTTAAAGGTACCATCTTGAATTATTAAGTGCCTGAGACCAGATTTGAACTCAGGTCCTCCTGACTTCAGGGCTGGTACTCTATCCACTACACCACCTAGCTGCCCCTAAAGATAATGATCTTGAGGCACTCTGAAATAATTACTATTATGAATTCCAGCAATTCCAACAATTCAGTCTGATCTTTTCCAAACTAGCAACACAGAGGTTGAATTCTTATCTCTCACAAACTTACTAACTTTTAACACAGAACAGAATGAAGAATGCAAAGCAGATATGCACACATAACTCACACAGACCACAGAAATCTATTTTACATACAGATTTAAGTCAGACATACTCAATTAGCCCTGGGAGTGTCCTCCCCAAACAGAGAAACAATATTTGTCATTTTCTTCTTCCCAATTCCTTAATCTATTATCCAAGGAACTATATACTGGTATCTCTATTTTCTTTTCCATGGGTGAAGGCTTGAACTGAGCCCTGCCCATTTTGAATATTTGAGGAGATTTTCAGGATCAAGTGCTTAGATCCCAGTCTATTGCACCAGTTTGTTAGGGTTATCCCTAACCCTCAGTCACTCAAAGTGTCCTGACCCTCCAGGAATCTAGTTCTTGCAGATTCCAAAGTCTAGGCTTACCTTTTTAGGTTCTGTGCACTGAAGTTGCCTGACTGCTATCCTCAAACAACCAGTGGAGATTTGCCCACAGAATCTCTGACTTTCCTGATTCCCCCAGTCTATCCCCTTCAGGTTACTTTACTTTGGAAAGCAGGGAAAGGTCCTGGACATTCAAAGGATGCTTAAACCAAGGCAGGGCTACCCCATCCACTCACCAGGTCACATAATCCTGGAGGAGCCCTCATAAACTGTGTGTGGCAAAGACCATTGGCTCAAATAATCAAGGAGATCAGATCTAGAAAAAAATAGTGGCAAAGTTCATTTGGAAGAACAAAAGGTCAAGAATTTCAAGGGAATTAATGAAAAAAAAAAGGCTGATGAAGGTGGCCTTGCTGTACCAGATTTAAAACTAAAGCAGCAATCATCAAAACTATTTAGTACTGGCTAAGAAATAGAGTAGTCGATCAGTGGAATAGGATAGGATAATAGGACAAGCAAGGCAATAACTATAGCAATCTAGTGTTTGATAAACTCAAAGACCCCAGCTCTGGGGATAAGTACTCATTATTTGACAAAAACTGCTGGGAAAATTGGAAACTAGTATGGAAGAAATTAGGGTTTGACCCATACCTAACACCACATACCAAGATAAGATCTAAATGGGTTCATGATCTGGATATAAAGTGATATTGTAAGTAAAATAGAGGAACATAGTATAGTTTACCTCTTAGACCTGTGGAGAAGGAATAAAATTATGTCCAAAGAACAACTGGAACTCTTAATTAAACACAAGATAGATAATTTTGAGTATATTAAGTTGAAAAGTTTTTGTACAAACAAAACTAATGCAGACAAGAGTAGGAGGGAAGCATCAAATTGGGAAATCATCTTTACATTTAAGGGTTCTGATAAAGGCCTCATTTCTAAAATATATAGAGAATTGTCTCATATTTATAAGAATTCAAGCCACTCTACAATTGATAAATGGTCAAAGGATATGAACAGACAATTTTCAGATGATGAAATTAAAACTATTTATAGTCATATGAAAAGGTGCTCCAAATCATTGATCAGAGAAATGCAAATTAAGACAACCCTGAGGTACCACTACACACCTGTCAGATTGGCTAAAATGACAGGAAAAGATAATGACATGTCGGTGGGGATGTGGGAAAACTGGGACACATGCATTGTTGGTGGAACTGTGAATGGATCCAGCCATTCTGGAGAGTAATTTGGAGCTATGCTCAAAAAGTTATCAAACTGTGCATACCCTTTGACCCAGCAGTGTTTCTATTGGGCTTATATCCCAAAGAGATCTTAGAGGAGGGAAAGAGACCCACATGTGCAAGAATGTTTGTTGCAGTCCTTTTTGTAGTGGCTAGAAACTGGAAACTGAAGGGATGGCCATCAATTGGAGAGTGGCTGAATAAATTATGGTATATGAATGTTATGGAATGTTATTGTTCTATAAGAAACGACCAGCAGGATGATTTCAGAGAGGCCTGGAGAAACTTGCATGAACTGATGCTGAGTGAAATGAGCAGAACCAGGAGATCATTATACATGGCAACAACAGTACTATATGACGATCAATTCTGATGGACATGGCTCTCTTCAACAATGAAATGTTTCTTTTATTATTATTATTTTTATTAAAACTTTTTATTTGCAAAACATATGTATGGGTAATTCTTCAACATTGACCCTAGCAAAGCTTTCTGTTACAAATTTTCCCCCCCCAACTCCCCACCCCTCCCCTAGATGGCAGGATATCCACTACTTGTTAATTATGTTAAAATGACAGACAAATTGAATATATGTATACATATTTCCACACTTATTGTTGTGCAAGAAAAATCGTATCTACAAGAAAAAAAATCAGAGAAAGGAAACACAATGCAAGCAAACATCAATAGAGAGCATGACAATGTTATGTTGTGGTCCACATTTCACATCCCTCTCTCTGGGTGTATATGGCTTTCTTCAGTGAACAATTGGAAGTGGTTTGAAACATTTTATTGTTGAAGAGAGTCATGTCCATCAGAATTCATCATCATATAGTCTTGTTGCTGTGTATAATGATCTCCTGGTTCTGCTCATTTCACTCAGCATCAGTTCATGTAAATCTCTCCAGGCTTCTCTGAAATCATCCTGCTGGTCGTTTCTTATAGAACAATAATATAACAATGAAATGTTTCAAACCAGTTCCAATTGTTCAATGACGAAAACCATATACACCCAGAGAGAGGGATATGAGATGTGGACTACAACATAATATTTTCATGCTCTCTATTGATGTTTGCTTGCATTATGTTTCCCTTCTCAGATTTTTTTTCCTGTAGATCTGAATTTTCTTGCACAACAAGAGAATTGTAAAAATATGTATACACATCTTCCATTTGTCAAGTATTTTAAGATAATTAACATGTAGTAGACTTCCTGCCATTTAGGGGACAGGTGGGGATTAGGTGGAGAAAATTTGTAAGGGAAAGCTTTGTAAGGGTCAATGTTGAAAAATTACCCATACATATGTTTTGCAAATTAAAAGCTTTAATAAAAAAAAAAAGAAGAAGAAGAAGAAGAAAGAAAGAAATGGAAGAAGAGAAACCAACTCAGGATAGAAATTTAGGGGACACAACAATATCATGGAAAAGAAAGCTATTAAGGAAACTATCTTAGTTATAGTAGATCCATTTCTTTTTTTTTTAAAGCAATAGTTTAATTAAATATTTCCAATTACATGCAAAAAAATTTTTTAAAATAATCAAGGAGATTTCTCAAGGTTAAATCAGAAAGGAATTTTATCATGATCTAGCAAAAAAGGGGGTCTCTCTTCCAACAAGCATTCAGAAAAGGAGAGGAAAGGTACAGTAAGCAGGGTGCTAGGGATGCTAACGGGGTCCCCAGCCACCGCTCTCTACTTACCCTAATCCAGGGTCTTCAGACATCTCTGGCTCCCCACCCTAGAGGAGGGGAGAACAAACCAGGCAGAGCACCTGAGGAGAGGTTAACTTCTTTATTGCAGTTACTGGAACTTCCAACTGCCAACTCCCTCCAACCCTCTGTGCCTTCCCATATATTCCTTTTCCTGGCTCCTCCCTGTAGGCGGTTCTGTTCCTCCCGAGTCCCGCCCTGAGGGTGGAGCCAGCCCATTCAGAGGCCATCCCAGTACCTGAAGGCAGGTTCCGACCTCTGGGCGTCTCACGGTCCACTCAGGCGATCCCATTCCAGAGCCGCCCCCAACAGCAGGGAATACACAGGCCTGGAGTAACACTTCCTATAGACTGGACCTTTGCCCTGCTTAGTCAAGACAAATGACCTCACATTCTAAGTCATAAATGAGAATAACCAAATTACCTTATATGGGAGTTTTAATGCCAAAGTGAGATTAAAATCTCACAAAGAAAAGGCTATATAATCCTATTCTTTATAAACCATGGAGAAAGAAATTTGGGCCTGGGACACAGTGGACCTTCATCAAACTTCATTCAATTTTTAGAGCACTGTCTCCATCTTATGAGATGGCTTTCACAGTTCAACTTATTCATTATTCAATTCATTGACACCCCCACCCACTACCTTATCTCCTATCATCCCAGCCTCCTTAATAATTTTTTTTTTTTTTTTTTTGCTGAGGCAATTGAGGTTAAGTGACTTGCCCAGGGTCACACAGCTAGGGAATGTTAAGTGTCTGAGACCAGATTTGAACCCAGGTCTTCCTGACTTCAGGGCTGGTGCTCTATCCACTACACCATCTAGCTGCCCCCCTCCTTAATAATTTTAACCAACTCCACCCACTACCATACCTTCTATTAACCCTTCCCTCCTTGTCTTATCTTTTCCCCTAGTCTTTTTTTTTTTTTTGCTTAGGCTATTGAGGCTAAGTGACTTGCCCAGGGTCACACAGCTAGGAAATGTTAAGTGTCTGAGAACAAATTTGAACTCAGGTCCTCCTGACTTCAGGGCTGGTGCCCTATCCACTGCGCCATCTAGCTGCCCCTTTCCCCTAGTGTTTCTGCCTTCCCTTCTATCCTCTCCCTTCCTTTTCTTTTCCTTTTTTTCCTCCTACTTCTGTATAGGGTTAGAAAAATTTCTATACCCAACTGAATGAGCCAAAACTGATGAGATTAAGCTTCAGACAATGCTCATCCCCTTCTATTTCCCTGCATTGTAATAGGTCTTTTGCACCTCTTCAAGTAAACTTCAAGTGAACTAATTGTCCCATTATACCTCCTTTCTTTTTTTTCCAGTATAGATCTTTGCTCACCCCTTAATGTCTTTTTCTTTTATGTCATTATACCAAAGTCCATTCACAACTACACCTTAAGTCCATGTGATGCCCTTCTCTGTCTACCTTAGTGATAGATACAATTCTCAACAGTTATGGATATAATTTTCCCATCTAGGGATATAAAGTTTATATAAAAGAATAAAGTTTAACCTTTAAATAATGTTTTTTTTTTCCTGTCTACCTTTCTATGCTTCTTTTTAGTCCTGTTATTGTAAATTAAATTTTCTGTTTAGTTCTGTTTTGTTTTTTTGGTTTTTTATTAGAAAGGATTGAAAGTCTCTTACTTCATTGAAGCTCCATTGCCTCCCCTAAAAGATGATACTGAATCTTGCTGAGTAGTTAATTCTTGGTCTTAACCTCAACTCATTTGCCTTCCAGAATATCATATGCCAGGCCATCCAATTCTTTATTGTAGAAGCTGGCAGATCCTATGTAATCCTGATGGTTGCTCCTTGATATTTGAATTTTTTCCTGGCATCTTACTGTATTTTTTCCTTGCAATTGTAGTTTTGGAGTTTTGCAACAATGTTTCTTGGGAATTTCCTTGTGGGATCTCTTTCCAAAGAAGATTGATGGATTCTTTCAATCAGTATTTCCCCCTCTGTTTCTAGAATATTGGGGCAATTTTTCTTAATGATCGCTTGTAAAATGCTATCCAGGCTCTTTTTTTTTGTCATGGCTTTCAGGTAATCCAATAATTTTTAAATTGTCTCTTCTGGATCTATTTTCCAAGTCAGCTGTTTTTCCGATAAGATATTGCACATTTTCTTCCATTTTTTCATTCTTTTTTTTGCCTTTTTGACTGATTATTGCTGTCTCACAAAGCCATTAGTTTCCATTTACCTTGTTCTAGTTTGTAATGTGTGATTTTCTTCAGTTAGCTTTTGTATATCTTTTTACCTTTGGTTAATTCTACTATTTAAGGAGTTGTTTTCTTCAGGCATTTTTTTCCCTTCCTTTTCCAAGCTGTTTACTTTCTCATGTATGCCTCTCATTTCCTTTCTCACTTTTTCTTCTCTCTCTCTTATTTGTCTTTTAAAGTTGTTTATGAGCATTTCCAAGTAACTCTTTGGGCTTGAGACCAATTTATATCACTTTTTTTGAGATTTCCTCTGTGGACATTGTGTCCTCATCTGAGTTCCTGTTTTGCTCTGCTCTGACACTATAGTAGCTTTCTACAGCTAAGGTTCTTTTATGTTTCTTGCTAATTTTCTTTCCTTTTCTTTTGGTTTTTCCTCTTTTTTTGTCTTTTAAGGTGAAATTCTGCTCCTGGGATACAGAGGACACTGTCCCAAGCTGTCTATGCAGTTCTGCCCCTTGGCTTTGAGCATAGGAGCCCCTTGTGTTTGCTGGGGGTAGCTCTGCCTGGTCCTTTCAGAAAACAGAGTTTTCCTTCTAAACTGGGGCAAGAAGCTGCTTCACTGATTTGCTCCTCTACTAAGTCAGGACTGAGAGTCTTAGTTGCTGCTTTGCTGTGATCTAGACTCTCTCACCAGCTTTCCCACAATCTGTCAGAGTTGGGATGAACACCCTTTTAACCCCAGTGAGACTGACCTTTCTTGAAGTCTTTTCAGTCTATCTTGAGCTGGAGAGTGGTTTCATTCCATCAGACTCTGTTCAGAGACTTGGTTTCATGTGATTTTTCAGGGAAATTGGGAGAGTTCATGCAGTTTCCTGACTTTATTCCATCATCTTGGCTCCACTCAAAAGGGATTTTGAAAATCACATAAAAGCAATAGAGAAAAAAATAGGAAAAGTTTTGAGAGTGGTACAAAAAGTTAATGTGGAGAAGAATGTCTCAAAAAGCAAAAGTAGCCATTTGGGAAAGAAGCTACAAGAGCTCATTGAGGATTATAAAAATGTATTCCCAATTTAATTATAAAAAAGAAATGAGCAAATGAAACCTATTATGAGAAATCGATTCAATAAATCAAAACTGAAAAAATAGGGTAAAATGTGAAATATTTCATTGGAAAAACAACTGACATGAAAAGTAGGATCCAGGAGAAATCATTTTAAAATTATTGGTCTACCTGAAAGTCATGATCAAAAAAAAAAAAAGAGTTTGGACATCATCTTTCAAGAAGTTATCAAGGAAAACTGTACTGATAATTTAGAACCAGAGGATAAGATTTAAATTAGAAGAATCCTTCTATCAACTACTAAAAGAGATCCTAAAAGGAAAACTCCCAGGAATATTACAGCCAAATTCCAGAACATCCAAGTCAAGGGAAAAATACTTTAAGCATTCAGAAAAAAACAATTGAAGTAGAATGAAGCCATAGTCAGTATAACACAAGATTTAGCAGTTTCTACATCAAGACTACAGGGTTTGGAATATGACATTTCTGAGATCAATAGAGGTAGGGTTACAATCAAGAAACATCTACCCAGCAAAACTGAGCATAATCCTTCAGATGAAAAGGTAGATGGTCATTCAATGAAATAGTGGATTTTTTGAACTTTTGTGATGAAAAGACCAGAGCTGAATGAAATATTTAATTTTAAAATTCAGGATTCTGGAGAACCATAAAGGGGTACTCAGGAAAGTGATGTCATAAAGGACGTAATAAGGTTAATCTGTTCACATTACTACATGGGAGGATGATACTTGTAACTCATTAGAATCTTATTATTATGGCAGTTAAAAAGAGAATGTATAGACAGAGGACACAGTGAAGAGTTGAATATGAAAAGTTAATAATATCTTTTTAAAAAATGATGATTATTTACAGTGGAGGAGGTAGGAGAAGAAGAGAAGCATTTAATCAATTTATAAAAAGTCTTAAGATACAGCTAAGCCAAGTCATCCTGAAAGCATATAAGAATGAAAATAAAAAAGGGGTGATAAGTACAACTAAAAAAAGCAAGTTCTTCAAAGATTTTTGTATTAAACTTTTTTTTTCTTCATCAAGGACAATAGAATCACCATGGACATAACCAGTATAGTCCCAAAAGTTCTTATAGGGGACAGATAAATAACATTAATGAAGATAAACATAAGAAAAGTAACTAGATAAAACTAAAGAATGCCCAAACAAAATGATGCATACAGAATATTGATGCTGGAGACAAAGAAATTGTGAGGGCATTGAGATATCTATTCACAAAATAACAAAAGAAAGGGAGGTACTAAGGACATGAAAAAAATTCATTAATACTGAAAAACTACATACTATAAACTGCTTAAATATATACCTATTTTCATAGCTATATTAATTTTTATGAATGGCATTGAGGACATATTGAATTAGATCACTGAGAGGGAACTTTAAGGTTTGGCAAGTGTTGTTACCAGAACACAACTTGGAGGATATTGAGAATTGCTTATTAACTTTTAGAAAAATTTAATTAGGTAGAGCAAAGTAGTCTAAAAGTTTTTCTGACCAATTATTTCCTATCTATATATCAAAATCTTTCAAATTTCCTTAGAAACTATTATAAAAATGGCAATTTAATCGATTGAATTCATGGTCATAAATACTGGGCAAAATCTCATTCAGAGACATGTATATGCATCAAAGATATTTGTCACTGTGATGCAAGAAACCATTATAAAATTCAAGAGTTTCCTCATAGATGGTGAGATCCTCAAGATACTCCTATTTATGAATGTCATTTTGTGGCTTTGACTGAATCAAGGATTCTTATGGAGTTATGTAAAATATCATCACCAAATTTGGCCTGATCATCTCCACAGGAAAATAAGAATCATGACATATGGTTGACTAGACAACCAAGAAATCTGACTCATCAGCATAAATATCTGATGTAGACACGAGAAATGGACAAAATTTGTGCTCAGGATTAAATAGAAAGAGGAGAATGAGACAATTTGCCCTAAGAACATTATGAAACGCTTTTAACAACTTCAAATTTCTCTCAAAAACAAGGGTTTGTTGCTTAAGTACAAATATTCTTCAATTATATGGCTGAAAGGGAATGAAATAGTTTATTTCCCCCACAATATTTATTTACTATTTCCCCCAATACATGTAAAAACTATTTTTAACATTCATTTTAAAAACTTGAATTTAAATTGTCTCCCTTCCTCCTCACCCACTAATTGAAAAGGCAAGCAATTCAATATATATTATACTTATGTAGTCATGCAAAACATTTCTGTAATAGCCATATTGTAAAAAGAAAACATAGACCAGGAAAAAAAAACTCAAAAAAATAAAATTCAAAAAAGTAAAAATATGCTTCAATGTGTACTCAGATATCATCAGCTCTTTCCCTGGATACAGATGCCATTTTTCATCATAGGTCCTTCAGAATTGTCTTGGATCATTGTATTGCTGAGAATAGTTATGCCATTCACAGCTGATCATCTTACAATATTGCTGTTGTTACTTTATACACAGTACATTTCCCTTTGCATCTGTTCATGGAAAGTTTTTGAAGGTTTCTCTGAGACCATTTTGCTCATTATTTCTTATAGCACAATAGCATTCCATCATAATCACATATCACAATTTGTTCAGCTATTGCCAATTAATGAATATTTCTCCAATGTTCAATTCTTTGTATCTTTTGTACTAATACATATTTGTGTATTTGTGTGTGCTTTTTTATTTCTATTGGGATACAGGTCTAGCAGTAGTATTGCTAAGTTAAAAGGTATGCTTGGTTTTAAAGAACTTAGTTCATAGTTCAAATAGCTGTAGAATGGGTGAGTCAGTTCAGAACTGTACCAACAATGCATTAAATTGTTGGTGTCTCATTTTCTTCACATCCCCTCCACTATTAGTCTTTTTTTTCCTTTCTGCCCCATTAGTCAGTCCAATAGTATGAGATAATACCTGAGAATTGTTTTGATTTTCATTTCTCCAATTAATATTGAATTAGAATATTTTTTTCATATTGCTATAGATACCCAAAATTACTTCATCTGAAAACTGTTCGTATCTTTTGGTAATTTATCATTTTGGAAATGACTTTTTTTTAACAAATTTGACTCAGCTCTCTTTAAGTTTGAGAAATAAAATCTTTAAAAGAGAAAATTACTTCAATTTTTTTTTCAGTTATTTTTTTAAACTGTATTTCCTTCCATCCTAGTTCACCAATTTATTACATTTTCTTTCTCTTTTCACACAGTTCCTTTCCAAAACTGTTTTACATCCAACTCTCCCCCTTCTCAATCTTTGCTTTCTTTTATCAACAACCCATTTTCATATCGCCTTACCTTTCTACTTTCCCATAAGACAAGATTTCCATACCCAAATAAGAGTGTATGTTATTCTTTTTCTGAGCCAATTCTGATTAGAGTAAAATTCACTTACAGCAAAAGCTTTTCTTGCCTCTTTCATGTGAGATAATTTACTTCATTCATCCTCTGCCTTTTCCTTTCTCACAGTATATTCCTTTCTCATATCTTTACTTTAATTTTTAAGATATTATCTCTTCATATTCAGCTCACACCTATGCCCTTTATTTATATATACTCCTAATTGCCTCCATAATGAGAAAGTTCTTATGAATGACAAGTATGATTTTCCCATGGAGGAATGTAAATATTTTAAAATTATTAAGTCCCTTAAGATTTTTCTTTCCCATTTACTTTTTTATGCTTCTCTTGAGTATTGTATTTGAAAGTCAAATTTTTTTATTCAGCCCTGGTCTTTTCATCAAGAATGCTAAAAAGTCATCTATTTCAATGAATGTTGATTTTTTTCCTCCTGAAGAATTAATACTTAGTTTTGCTGGGTGGGTAATTCTTTGTTGTAATCCTATCTCTTTTACCCTCCAGGATATCATATCCTAAGCCCTCAGATCCTTTAATGGAGAAGCTACTAAATCTTGTGTTATCCTGACTAAGACCTCATGATACTTCAATTATTTCTTTCTGGATGTTTGCAATATTTTCTCCTTGATCGGAGAACTCTGGAATTTTTTCATTTTGGTATCTCTTTCAGGAGGCAATTGGTGAATTATTTTAATTTTTATTTCAATTACTGATTCTAGAATATCGGGGCAGTTTTCCTTGATAATTCATTGAGTGATGATGTGTAGGTTCTTTTTTAGATCATGACTTTGACATACTACAATCATCATTTTTAAATTATTTGTCCCAGATTTATTTTTCAAGTTAATTGTTTTTTCAATGAGATATTTCACATTACCTTTTCATTATTCTTTAGGATTTGTTTGATAGTTTCATGATATCTCAAAAAGCCATTAGCTTTCATTTGCTCAATTCTAATTTTTGAAGAATTATTTTCTACAGTGAGCATTTGCACTGCTTTTTCCATTTGGTCAATTCTGACTTTTTTTTTTTTGCTTTTTGCTGAGGCATTTGAGGTTAAGTGACTTGCCTAGGGTCACACAGGTAGGGAATGTTAAGTGTGTGAGACCAGATTGGAACTCAGGTCCTCCTGACTTCAGGGCTGGTGCTCTATCCACTGCGCCACCTAGCTGCCCCTCAATTCTGATTTTTAAGACATTCTTCTCTTCATTAGTTTTTTTGTTTGTTTGGTTTTGGTTTTTTTTGTAATTCATTTTCCATTTGGTTTGGTCTGTTTGTTAAGATAATTTCTTCAGTTTTTGTTTCTCTTACCAAACTGTTGATTTTTTTTATGATTTTTCTTGCATCACTCTTGTTTCTCTTCTCATTTTTCTCTAATCTTACATGATTTTCAACATTCTTTTTGAGCTCTTGTATGGCCTGAGATCAATTTCTATTTTTCTTGGAAGCTTTGGATGTAGAAACTTTGATTTTGTTATCTTTTTCTGAGTGTGTGTTTTGATTTTCCTTGTCATCACACTAACTTTCTATGATTAAAATATTTTCTTCTGTTGTTTGCTTTAAAAAAACAAACAAAAAAAACAGCATATTGCTTGACTTTTAACTATTTGTAAGAGTAGGTCTCTTCAAAGTAAATGGTGCACTGTCCCAAGCTTTAGGAGTTTTGTGCAGCTTTTTTCAGAAATACATATGGGGACCTCTGAGTTTACAATTCTTCCAAGGTATTATGATGTAAGAAGAGTACTTCTACTTCTCTCCTTGCCTGTGCTCTCGTCTCTGATTGACCACGAGGTTTTTTTTTTTCTTTTATAGAACTGTGAAGGTGTCTGCTCCACTATGACCACAAGCTTTGGTGTGCTACTGCTCATTCTTTTCCTGGGACTGCCACTCAGAATTATGATATATATCTGAGTATGAACAAAGCAACAGAGTCCTATGTCAGTTCTAGGAAAGAGGAACCTGTAATCTTTTTTTGATTAGTGTTGTTTGACCCCTTTGCCATTTGTGTGCTGAGAACTCCAGAAGCAGCTCCTATTGTTGCTGATCCTATGGGTCTCAAGACCTCTTCCTAGTTTGCTTGGGTTGGGACTATGTTGGTAAAGTCTGTGCTAGACTGTATTCCACCTTTACAGTGGTATAAGATCTTTCCTACCAACCTTTTACATTGTCTTAGACTGGCAATCATTTAACTCTGTCTTTTTGTGGGTTCTGTCATTCTAGAATTTATTTAAAGTCATTATCTAAAATATTTGGAGGGTTTAGGGGAGAGATCAAGAGAATTCCTTACTTTATTTTGCCATGTTGGTTTTCCCCAAAATATTTTCTAAAAAATTGAAAATGAACATCATATGCAGAGCACTGGAGAAGTAAATGGTAGATCTTAATAGTCTATAGTACATAACAAGGAAGAAATTTGGAAGAAAAATAGATGTAATTATTGGTATTGAGAAGATGTAAATTGTAAAAGGAAGTTTAACTGATCATGCAGTGATAATGAGAAATACTATGTAGATAGAGTATTTTATTTTATTTTATTTTATTATGTTTACATTCTTTTATTTGCAAAACATATGTATGGGTAATTCTTCAACATTAACCCTTACAAAGCTTTCTGTTATAAATTTTTCCCCCCTACTCCCCCCCTCCCCTAGATGACAGTATATCCACTACATGTTAATTATGTTAAAATACTTGACAAATCGAATATATGTATGCATATTTCCACACTTATCATTGTTATGCAAAAAAAATCATATCTACAAGAAAGAAAAATCAGATAAAGGAAACACAATGCAAGCAAACATCAATCGAGAGTATGAAAATGTTATGTTGTGGTCCACATTTCACATCCCTCTCTCTGGGTGTATATGGCTTTCTTCACTGAACAATTGGAAGTGGATTGAAACATTTCATTGTTGAAGAGTGCCACGTCCATAAGAATTGATCATCATATAGTCTTCTTGTTGACGGGTATAATGATCTCCTGGTTTTGCTCATTTCACTCAGCATCAGTTCATGCAAGTCTCAGAGTAAGTATTTTAAAGAATTTGCAGAATGTCAGTAGCAAGCCAAGAAGGTCTCCAACACATTGTATGGATGCTCAGGGATGAGCATATTGAAATACGTGATTAAGAATTACTGAAGATGGACAGATATCATTGGATAGCTACTTGTATGACATTTATATAAAATTAACAGATCCATTTGAAGATTTAAAAATGTTGAAAGTGTAAATCTCAGAAAAAAAAAAGGTTATTTATAGCAGCTAAAATTTGAGGTTGTAGGACAGCCATAATGTGAAGATAGATGTAGCCTTCCACAAAAAACCCCTTAAGTCACTGTTAGGAACCCAAAACTAAAATGAGTATAATAAGAAAGTCAGCCTTTTTTTTAAAAAAAAAAGACCAAATACCTATTTCTCTTATGTTGACTTCTCTGATTTTTCTATGATATGGAAGAAAACTCTTTTATCCATGATAACCATCATCTTCCATACATACTTTACCTGACAGCAACTATGAAAACACCTAACTTAATAATAACATAATAATATCTTACCACATGATTCCTTTTATCTATTACATCTTAAAATTATTAGATCACCTTACAATCTTCCATTATGCTTCACTGCTTATTAAACTGACTGACCATGACAATTGTTACAACATTGCTATATCTTTCTTCAATTCTGATAGAATACAATCAAATTGCCTTTGTGTCTCAGAAGCATCCAAATTCTACTTGTCATCTCATTCATTTTCCCAAATAAGGGTAGTTTTATTTATATGTTTAAGCATATTATAAATATTACATTTGAATTCTTGAATATCTTAAAATATTGAAAATACAAATAGAAGAACATTTATTAAAGTTTATTGAAAACTCAACCATTGACATTTAAGGACAATAATCATATGAGAACAGCCATAATTTCCTACAAAACAGCATTTAATTATTTTCCCAGACCAAAGACAGAAGTGGGTTATTAAAGATGTGTGCTATCCATTGAGAAAAAAAATAATAAAAAGTTTAATAATTGTATACCAATTGTGGGGAATTATCTGTTGGTCCTTTTAATATGATTAATAAAACAATTCCCTACAAAATTAATTCAATGCAACTCTTTCACAAATCCAGAAGTCTATTCTGAGATATTATTTGAAACTTTCATCTTATTTGGCAACATGACAACTAGTGTCCTCCCTCTAGGTACCCCAACTTTAACTATTTTTCTTCCCCTCCAAAAAGCAGTTTCATTATGCCTGACTCATCCTAACACCTTCCATGATCATATCTTCTGATGGTTCTGATATGTTCACATGCCATAAAGTACCTCTGAAATGAAATGTATTAGTATTACATATACTAAGTCTGTGCAATTCATTCCAAATAACCAGAATGAGTCATTATTTTTTCTTTCTGGAAGGGCCATGAGTCAGGCAATTCCAGGAATTTCCTTTCCTTGTGTCATTCTGCAAAGCTAATAGTTTAAATAAGAAATGAATTGAAGAAATCCCCTACGGTCAAAGATCCAATTAGTCACTGGCACCTATAGGGAAGCTGAGAAAACAGATATTCTTTGTCAGCTATAAATGTATACTATGTCTAACCAGCCTGGACTATGCCTAGTTTTGCTATAATTAAAGTATCCTAATTAAGAACAGGTTCACACTGGTGTATGAGTAGGGTTATATGGTTAATTATCCTGCAACCAGTTGCACTGCAGAAAGAAAAATCTTTATAAAGGGAGTCTATCACTATTATTTAATTGGAACTCCATGTATTCATTAAACTGACTGCTACCCTACCTACCTAAAATACTTACTACTATATCTTTGTCTTCTTTTTATTTTTCCCATACCTTTGGATATATGTTCTTCCTTTCCCTCTTCTCTTTCAATTGAATCTTGCTCATCTCTGATGATTCAATGATTAGGTTCCCTCTATTCCATTAAGATTGACCTGATCATGCTTTCCTTCAATAATACTTCTCATATCTATCTCCTTTTCCACTCAATGTCTGCTTTTTCTAGCTAATAACAAATTCTAAAAGTCTCAGCATTTCATTATCTATAGTTTATAATTTAATATTGCATTATTTTACATTTAATACTGTATTATTTTTTTCCTCTGTATATGTATTATTACCAGAACATATCGGAAGCCTCTCATTGCTGGAACTCAGCAAAGTATGATAGTAAAATACAATAATTGTAGAAGACCTTGATCTAGATCTTAAATTTTACATTTATTTGTGATCATAAACAATTCACTTCACATCTTCAGGGAAGCTAAATGGCACAGTGTATAAATGTTGGACCTGGATTTAGGAAGTCCTGAGTTCAAATATGGACTCAGACACTTGCTAACTGTATGACCCTGTGCAAGTCACTTAATCTTGCTTGCTTCAGTTTCCTCATCTGTAAAATGAACTGGAGCATATAATAAAACATTCTAGTATTTTTGTGAAGAAGACTTCAAAGGAGGTTTTGAAAAGTCAGACACAATTTTAAAAAAAGAACAATAACATTATAATTTAATCAACTGAAGATTTAGGATTATACTTAAACTACCCATGCTAGAGTAGTGTATAATAAAGAACATCATAAACTTAAATATGCTTGTGTGCATGCATGCATGTTTCTATATGTATATTTATATAAATGTACATATTGTATATATGTTGTATACACATACATATTTACATGTGTGCATTTACATGTATAAATATATTAGCCCTGTGTTCACATATATTTCAATTATTCTTATAATGATTAACAATTGTTTTTCTATCCTACATACTCTTGAATATATAGTGCTCATTTGTCAAGGTTCAGTAAAATTAGAACCTATTTTATTATCCCTTAATTTGTCTCCCTATTCAGAAGTTCATAGGATCATAGATTTAAAAGTGGACCACACTTTCAAGTTCATCTACTTCATTCCACCTATTTTTACAAGTGAGGAAACCAATACTCATATTGGGGCTTGCCAAAATGCATAAAGTTAAGGGGCACAGTCACACTACAAATCTATATTTGAAACCTAGTCCAGCATTCTCTCCAAGCCATATTTTTTTTTCACAAGACCTATCACCAAAGATAGCATAAGTGGAGGACTTGACATTGTTAATTGATATTTTGAATTCAAGAAGTGCTTTGACACATATTGGCTTGTAACTCTAGTTAATTTAATGTCTTAATTCCAAGACAAATATAAAACTAAATTATCAGAAACCTTACTACTCTATATTCCTGAAAAATTTTCCACACTAGAATCTTCCATCTTCAATAAAATCACAGATATGAACCAAAAACAAACAACAAAATCTTTGTTTATAATTCTTTCAAGGAAATTTGTCAGATTCTATCTTGAACACTTCTATGTCTTAATCTATGAGACTATCCAGACTCCCAGTCTCCAAAATGTCTGTGAGATGACAAGATTTTTATTTCCTTCCTCTTAAATTTTCCTTTTTCTTATGCACCTGTGCTGTTTTATAATATAGGGATTTCTGTCCCTGCATTATGTGCCATAGTAGAAAATAATTTCATTTTTGCTAATTCTCAAGTTTTCATCTTTGTACATCCAGAATTGGTGGGTTGGGTGCTTTGCTCTTGATAGGCAAACATTGTGCTTTCACTGATACAAGGAATTATAAGCAAGAGATGAGAGAAATCACAAAACTGAGGGAAGGTTTACAAATAACTCTAAGATCCTTTTAACAATCAAGATACTCCACCAGCCAAAAGAGTCACTGTTAACTATTTCCATTTTTCTCTTGGGCCTCACAATTTGTTCATATTCCTAATTGAAGCGGCTTTGCTTTCATTCATAAATGTCATCTTCTTAACTCCAATGTCTTCTGCTAAAAACCAATTCTCCTACTGCTTCACATTTCTTCTTACTGGCTGTTAGAAAGCAAACCAGCTCTACTGCATAGTTACTGCAATTAACCTTTTGAAACTTTTTCATCTTTTTACAAAACAACAAAATACACTGATAGAAGGAGATAAAAAACATGAAATCAAGAGAATATTATGTAAGAAATCTGAAAGTTTTCTAAAAGCAATTAAATAAAATAATCAATGTGGGTTCAGGAAACAAATAATGAAAGATACTTTGAGAGGTAGAGAAAGAGTAGGATAAAATACCTTCCACTGTTTTTATTCTTTGCTATGTCATGACTATTCATCTCAAACCTATTTCTAATCTAGGCCATATACCTGTCTCCCTTTTCATTGTGGCATATAGAACCCCCTTTTTACTATAAACATATTTCCCCTTCCCTAGATATTGTCATATCATATGACTGCTATCTTCTTGAATTCTTGAAATACTGGAATCTCATCAGAAAATTCTTGTACTTAAACTGCCATAATCTTCCTTAGAGCACTTGAAGGTTCTGATTTTTCCTGAGACCCTAGAGCCACTGTGCCTTAGAGTTTTGACTTGTTAATATGTCTTTCTCACTCCTGAGAAAGTTATGTAACCATTACATGAGTCTGTCCCTCAAAGGATTAAAGAAAGGCAAATTATTCCATTTTATCTTCATACATTTATTTTAAAGGTGAAGATAAATGTTTGAAAGAATTATTTTTAAATCTATCTCTATTGCCTTAAACTTAGAAAGAAAGTACATAAGATAGGCTATTAACTGGAAGTGGAGATATAAAACCATTCTGTAACCTTTAAAGTGCTAAATAAATAACAACTGTAATAATTTTATTATTTTCTTTAAGACACTGATGTACCCTCCCAATATAATGCTCCTTCCCTGTCACCTGACACATAATAATTAGTAGTTACATAGTATTTAAGATTTCCAAAATGCTTTTATACATTGTCATTTGATCTGCACAACAGCAATTTGAGGTTAGTGACATTATTATTATTCCCATTTTATAGAGGAAGAAACTGAGACTATTTAAGATGTTACCTCACTTGTCTAGGGTCACTCAACTAGTAAGTATCTGAAGAATAATTCAAATTCAAACATTCTTGTCTCTATGCATTCTATAAAGTGCACCACCTCATTGATATCATTAGGTCATGAGAAGGAGCAGGCATAGTCTATATTCTTTAATGCCATTTTGAGACTATCCGATGTTCACTAATTTGACCATCATCTCATCCTTTCACCTTCATTCTGTCTGTGTCTATCATCCTGTCCAGATCCTGATTTCAATTATCTTTCAGACCTAGACTATCTCCATGGCCCCCTCCAATCTGTGGTTCACAATCTTCCATTTAGAAATTGTTTATTGTTCTATATCTATCTCTATTGCCTCTAAATCTGTCTATCCATTCATTCATTCTTTTTTGTTTGTTCATTCATTCATTCATTATAAAAACTGGTTCTTTCAATCTTGCCAAAGCAAGAAGTGCAAAGGTTTCCCATGGGTCCAGTTCTAATACTATTTGGCCCAGAAACATTGTTTTGCTCCATTTCTAAGCTGGATGGCTTTGCTTTTTGGGCCATCTAGTATCCACTTCTTTCTTGGGACTCATGATATAGATTCCAAACTTGTTCAGATACTCAATTATCTTGGTTTACTACAGCTCAGAACTCGTAAACTTAACAGATCTGTCAGACTCAATATCATAGACAGCTGGAATTATATGCCTGAATTACCACTCTGATTCATCTTTCTCTACATTTGAACCCCTGCCTTTGTATCCAAACACCAGAGCTTCTTTAATTAAATTCTTCATGATCTGCAGCTTCAATCTACGTCAACCTGTCTTCCATTCATGACCACACTTTTGATCTCAATACCCACAATAGTTTTGCCTTTGTGATACAGAACTGAAAAATTCTTCTCTCAATTCCCAACCTTCTATTTTTCAAAAGAATTCAACAAATACTTAATAAGTTCTTACCAAATCCTAAACAGTATGCTAGGCCCTGGAAATATAAAGACAAAACAAAGAAGGCATTGCCTTCCAAGAGTTTATATTCTACTGGAAAATAAAAATTATTTAAATATAAACATGCCCACATTAATTTCTTTGGGGGGATAAAGAATATCTCATGCATTAATTAGGAATGATCTATCCAATGCCCTGAAATTAGGACTTGGAAATGTATTGCATATTAGACAAGTAATAGACATTTGGCTCTAGTGTATGGTTCATGAAGGGGAATTTTGTGAAATTTATTTGGAAAAAATTACATAGCCAGACTGTAAATGATTTTACTTACTTGAGTTTGTGTTTCATCTTAGAGACAACAGGGAGCAGCTAAAATTCTTGATGAGGAGAGTAGCATGGGTAGATCTTGTGTTTTAGAAATAACAATTTGGCAACAGGGTGGTAGATGTATTAGAAAGGGCAAAAAGTGGAAAGTCATACCAATTAGGAGGTTCCCTCAATAGTTCAGGTGAGGTGTAATGAATAAAGAATGAATAAAACTCTTAGGTTAAGTTCTTTTCCCAAAATCTCAAGGAAGTTTTTTACCCCCAAGATTTGATTTGTCTAAGGGCCAACATTCAAATTTTCTCTGTTAATACATTTCCTTGTTAATATCTGATCATATTATTATGGCTTTCTACCCAAAAACTACTAAAAGGAGCACTAGCATTGGTTATGATCCCTTAAGATATGGCACATGCCTCAAGACTATCCTAGTCTCCATGATGTGACCTACAGATCATATGAATTTCCAGACAAAGTTTAGTGTCGCAGTATACTTATTCAATATATTTTTTATCCTATGGTTAAATAAAGATCCTTTTATTAGGGATGGACTGTTGAATGGCCTTTAAGGACTTGTTTTATTTTTTTTCCCAATATAAACCTAAAATAATAGATGACAAATGAGATAAACCTTATCACTTTAAAATCAGCTAGTAGGAAAGACAAATACAAAATATCTGCAAACAGTCATGCTATATCCAGAATACTTAAATATGTTGCTTTGCACTAGGTATCATTACAATGATTAAAGCCAGTGCTAAGCCCTGTGTCACCAATCTCATTATCCATGTGTTCTAGATAAACAAGTATGCAGATTAAAAGAAATAAATGATTTTTTTCAAACCAATTTCTCGATACAGATCTAGCTCTTGTTTTACTCACTCTCCTCTCCCCCACTGCTCACAGTAGAAATGATGGCTACAACTTGAACATATGGCAAAAAAAAAAAAATTGTCTAAGCTACCTAGCGACTTGACCTCAAATCCTTTACAACTCCTTTTACTTTTTTTTCTTTTAGTTCGGAGCATGAAACATTGATCTTGACCAACAGGC
Organism: Myrmecobius fasciatus; assembly: GCA_023553655.1. Classification (NCBI taxonomy): domain Eukaryota; kingdom Metazoa; phylum Chordata; class Mammalia; order Dasyuromorphia; family Myrmecobiidae; genus Myrmecobius; species Myrmecobius fasciatus. The sequence goes on along the minus strand of JAJPUD010008113.1, from coordinate 7,706 downwards.
CTTTCTAACTTCAAGAGTTAGCCCATTATTTAAAGAATTTCTGGGTCCCAAGTTTGTTTTTAATGCCCAGAAGGATGTGACTCCCTCAATAACATTGATTATAGGAGGAGTAGATTACAACTATCAATATTGCCTTGGACTTTAAGAGACTAAAGAGCTATTGCTGATTAACCAGAAGAAACTCAGAGAGTACAAATCCCAGAAGAAAATGAAATATCTGTTCAATGATCAGATAAAGGTAGTAAGAGTACAATACATAAAGTGTAGTTATAGTGTGGTATAAATATTTAGTAAAGTGATTATAGGAGTCTTTATACTTTATGCTTTTTGTAGTTAAAAAATAGTCGTTCTATACTTGTTAAAAAAAGGAAATAAAAATCCACCATGTATTCATTTGTACTCATTTTTAATAATATGAGCTTTCTTAGGGAGAATACAATTAGTAAAATAAAAGAAAAAGACAGAATCTCTTTCTGCTTATTTAATATAAATTGTGTTGTCACACAAAAATGAACGTGTGACTACAAAAATTGAACAATGAAACTACACAAATATGAGATATTGTAAAAGGATTAAAAGGATTTAAAGACAGGAACATGGTCCTACTTGAGGAAGAAGAGAGTTACAACTGAGAAGCAAGCTGTTTTCCATGCTTCTCATGCTTTTACTCCAATCAGCTCTGCAAAGATGATATTTGTATAGCAACACTTAAATATATTGAAAGTTAGAATTGGAAGACAGATGAATGATAGATAATTTCACAGTGCATCTGACTTCATCATTGTTGTTTATGTTCTCATGGTTCAAATCACAACCATAGAACCCAAAGATTGTCTAATAGGAATGTTGATTTATATGCTTTATTGTCTGAAATATTCTAAGAGGGATACTGGTAATAAAAGAATTAACTTTGTCTTCATGGGGAATATTGGGGTCCTTAAAAGTACCATATTTCCCAATATAGCACAAATTTTTCTGTTCTTTCTTCTAAGAGATAGCCTTAGTTCATTGGCCAGTAGAAGGCCAGATTGGACTATGGGTAGTAAGGACTATCTTTTCAACCACTTTTCATAATCTGAGCAGTAGGTATTTTTCTCCTTGTAGATATTTTTTGTGTGTGCAGCTAATCCAGACAACTCTTTAAATAATTAAAATATTTGGAATTTTAAAAAATGTTTTCAGACCATATTCAGTCATTAAAAGGGCATTTGTAAAGTAATTCACCATTTATAGGGAAGTCATCCACCTGGACTCTTGCAGGACCTATGAAACAGTAGATAGGGCTTAGAAGCAGGAAGATCCAAATTCAAATTTGGCATAACATTTGTGATGCTGGTCAAGTAATTTAACTTCTGTTTGTCTCCATTTTCTTAGCTGTAAAATGGGAATACTAGTAATATCAACACTGTTTATTCTTTACTACCCATTGCCTTCTTCCTCTATGATGATAGTAAACACCTTTAGCTAGCACACATTTCCTTTTTATTTTTATTTTTTTGCTGTTATGCTTTTAGATAATTAGAGGGTCATTGAAATAATTAAAAATCAAAGAGATTTTATTAAGCACCTTTCTGTATCAGACACTGGGCTAAGCACTAGGGATACAAAGAAAAAGCAAACAAACAATAGACAGAAAAAAAGATCCCTGGTTTCAATGGTCTTATGTTCTCTTAAAGAAGGAATATACAGTGCATAGTTAATTATTTGTAAAACATAAATACATATATATACACATATGTGTGTATATATATACAAAATAAATATAATATAAATACATGAAAGATTAATATCTGGTAGTTGTTCAGTGAGGATAATAGAGGGTCTCAAAAAAGGCATTGTGTAGAAGGGGATGAACTCTATTGTCAGCAGGATACCAGGGATTACAATGGATAGAGTACCAAAATTGGAATCAAAAAGACCTGACTTCAAATCTAATATTAAACATTTATTAGCTATTTGATCTTGGACAAATTACTTGACTATTGTCTGCCTCAATCTCTTCATCTGTAAAATAGGAATGATAATGATACCTTCTTTCCAGAATTGTGGTGAAGGTCAAGTGAAATGCTATACTATTTGTATAGTACTTTATAAATCTTAAACTTCTGCATACTGTTCTGTTTTTCAGGAAATCTTTATGATTTTAATATGTTTGGAACAAGTAATGTGAAGTCATATTCTCTAAACATTTGTATCAATTGTGTGACAATAAAAATGAGGCTCACTGCAAACTGTGGTTTATTTTTTTATAAAGCTTTTTATTTGTAAAACATATGAGTGACCTTTCAACATTGACCTTTGCAAAAAATTTTTTTTTCCCAAGCTTTTCCTTTCCTTCCCCCCACCCCCCACCCCTAGATGACAGGTTATCTAATACATGCTAGATAGGATAAATTATATGACAAATACAATACATGTATACATATCTATACAGTTATCTTACTGCACAAGAAACATCAGATCTAGAAAGGGAAGAAGAAAAAAAACAACCTAAGAAGGAAAACAGAATGCACGGAAACATTCACAGAAAGCGTTAAAATGCTGTGTTGTGGTTCACTCTCAGTTCCCACAGGCCTCTCTCTGGATATATATGACTATCTTCATCGCAGCAGAACTGGTTTGAATCACATCATTGTTGAAGAGAACCATGTCCATCAAAATTGATCATCGTATAGTCTTGTTGCTGTGTATAATGTTCTCCTGGTTCTGCTGATTTCACTCAGCATCAGTTCATGCAAGTCTCTCCAATCCTCTCTGAAATCCTCCTGTTGGTCATTTCTTACAGAACAATAATATTCCATAACATTCATATACCATAATTTATTCAGCCATTCTCCAATTGATGGGCATCTTTTCAATTTCCAGTTTCTTGCCACTACAAAAAGGGCTGCCACAAACATTTTTGCACATGTGGGTCCCTTTCCCTCCTTTAAAATCTCTTTGGGATATAGGCCCAGTAGAAACACTGCTGGGTCAAAGGGTATGCACTGTTTGATAACTTTTTGAGCATAGCTCCAAATTGCTCTCCAGAATGGTTGGATCTGTTCACAGTTCCACCAACAATGTATCAGTGTCCCAGTTTTCCCACATCCCCTCCAACAGCTATCATTATCATTTCCTGTCATTTTAGCCAATCTGACAGGTGTGTAGTGGTATCTCAGAGTTGTCTTAATTTGCATTTCTCTGATCAATAGTGACTTGGAGCACCTTTTCATGTGACCGGAAATAGTTTCAATTTCTTCATCTGAAAATTGTCTGTTCATATCTTTTGACCATTTGTCAATTGGAGAATGGCTTGAATTCTTATATATTTGAGTCAATTCTCTATATATTTTAGAAATGAGGCCTTTATCAGAACCTTTGGATGTAAAAATATTTTCCCAGTTTACTGCTACCCTTCTAATCTTGTCTGCATTCATTTTGTTTGTACAAAAACTTTTTAACTTGATATAGTCAAACTTATCTATTTTGTGATTAATGATGACCTCTAGTTCTTCTTTGGTCACAAATTCCTTCCCCCTCCACAGGTCTGAGAGGTAAACCATCCTACATTGTTCTAATTTGTTTATAATATCATTCTTTATGCCTAGATCATGAATCCATTTTGACCTTATCTTGGTATATGGTGTTAGGTGTGGGTCAATGCCTAATTTCTTCCAGACTAGTTTCCAATTATCCCAGCAGTTTTTGTCAAATAGTGAGTTTTTATCCCAAAAACTGGGGTCTTTGGGTTTATCAAACACTAGATTACAATTGTCATTGAGTATTTTGTTCTGTGAACCTAACCTATTCCACTGATCCACTACTCTATTTCTTATCCAGTACCAAATGGTTTTGGTGACCACTGCTTTATAATATAGTTTTAGATCTGGTGCAGCTAGGCCACCCTCATTTGCATTTTTTTTTCATTAATTCCCTTGAAATTCTTGACCTTTTGTTTTTCCAGATGAATTTTGTTGTTATTTTTTCTAGGTCAGTTAAATAATCTCTTGGGAGTTTGATTGGTATAGCACTAAATAGATAGATTAGTTTAGGTAGTATTGCCATCTTTATTATATTTGCTCGACCTATCCAAGAGCACTTGATGTTTTTCCAATTGTTTAGATCTGACTTTATTTGTGTGGAGAGTGTTTTGTAGTTTTGCTCATATAGATCCTGACTTTCTCTTGGCAGATATATTCCCAAATATTTTATACTATCGATAGTTATTTTGAATGGAATTTCTCTTTGTATCTCTTGCTGTTGCATTTTGTTGGTGATGTATAAAAATGCTGATGATTTATGTGGATTTATTTTGTATCCTGCAACTTTGCTAAAGTTGTGGATTAATACTAATAGTTTTTTAGTTGATTCTCTAGCGTTCTCTAAGTAGACCATCATATCATCTGCAAAGAGTGATAATTTGGTTTCCGCATGACCTACTCTAATTCCTTTAATCTCTTTTTCTTGTCTTATTGCCAAGGCTAGCATTTCTAATACAATATTGAACAGTGATGGTGATAGTGGGCAACCTTGTTTCACCCCTGATCTTATTGGGAATGGTTCCAGTTTATCACCATTACATATGATGCTAGCTGATGGTTTTAAATAGATGCTACCGACTATTTTAAGGTTTAAAAGTCCATTAATTCCTATACTCTCTAATGTTTTTAATAGGAATGGATGTTGGATTTTATCAAATGCTTTTTCTGCATCTATTGAGATTATCATATGGTTTTTGTTAGTTTGGTTATTAATACAGTCAATTATGTTAATAGTTTTCCTAATATTGAACCATCCCTGCATTCCTGGTATAAATCCTACTTGGTCATGGTGTATTATTCTGGGAATGATTTTCTGTAATCTCTTTGCTAATATTTTATTTAAGATTTTTGCATCAATATTCATTAAGGAGATTGGTCTATAATTTTCTTTCTCTGTTTTTGTTTTACCTGGTTTAGGTATCAAACTGTGGTTTATAAAAGCTTGTATTTTCTCAAACAATCATCCATATCCTGCATGCTTTTTCAGATTCTTTTCATTTAAGAAATTTGTGGGGGGGTGGAGCCAAGAGGGCAAAGTGAAAAGGTGACTCTCTGCGTCCTCCACCGATCTCTCAAATCAACAATTAAATAAGCCTCTCAACTGATCTTTAAGTCAACGAACTCAGAAATATTTAGACACTGCTTGCTGATATCTCTGAAGAACTTCACATCAGGTTTGTCTAACTCAGACAGAGAGATAAACAGAGGACTCCGCTGTAGGCCGGAAGTGAGGGTGGGACTCAGCTCAGCTCATCATGGCAGAAACTCCAAACTCCAAACACCTGGAGTTTATCTGAGGCACTCGGGACACTCTGCCCTGATTGGGGGCAGGTGTTCTGGCAGACTTGCCTTGTTTAAGGAGTAATTAGGCCTTAGTCCTAGCCCCCACTGGCCCAGCATCTCAAATTAATTCACTGAAGTACCCCAGGGCAAATATCTTCAGCCGCCCTTTCAGCCGCCATTTTTTCCCTACCTTAAAGAGATATCCATGCTGTCTAAAAAAAAAAAATGAAGAAGCAAAAGAGACCTCTCACCATAGACAGCTTTTATCGAGACAGAGAAGGGCTGACCCCAGATCCTGAGGTTCCTTTAGACAAAACTTCAGAGGATGTTATTAAGGACCATCACTGGTCCTCTTTTCAAAAGGCCTTTCTGGAAGACTGCATACAGAATCTCAAAAGAGAGCTGGAGGATGAATGGGAAAATAAACTGAAGTCATTGCAAGAAGCCCTCCAAAAGAGATATGATAAAGAAACCAATTTATTGAAAAATAAAATTAGTGAAGTGGAAAAAGAGTACAATGAACAAATTGGCCAGTTACAAAAGGAGCTTAAAAAGGTAACTGAAGAAAACAACACTTTAAAAATAAGAATTAAACAAATGCAAGTGAATGACTCAATAAGACTTCAAGAATCAGTCAAACAAAAACAAAAAAATGAAAAATTAGAAGAAAATATGAAATATCTCCTAGGAAAAACAACTGACTTGGAAAATAGAACTAGGAGAGACAATCTAAGGATTATTGGACTTCCTGAAAGCCATGATGAAAAAAAGAATCTAAACACTATCTTCCAGGAAATCCTGAAAGAAAACTGCCCTGAGGTTGTAGAATCAGAAGGCAAAATCACCATTGAAAGAATTCACCAATCACCACCTGAAAGAGACCCCAAAATTAAAACCCCAAGGAATATCGTGGCTAAATTTCAGGACTATAGCACCAAGGAAAAGATGCTGCTAGCAGCTAGAAAGAAACAATTGAAATACCGAGGATCAATAATTAGAATCACACAGGATTTGTCAGCCTCCACATTGAAGGATTGAAGAGCCTGGAGCCAGATATTCTGAAGGGCAAAGGGACTTGGATTACAGCCAAGAATAACCTATACAGCTAGAATGAGCATTATCCTCCAGGGAAGAAGATGGGCATTCAATGATATAGGTGAATTTCACCTATTTCTAATGAAAAGACCAGATCTGAACAAAAAAATTCGACATCCAAACACAGAACTCAAGAGATGCATAAAAAAGTAAAAAGGAAAGGACTCTTGAGAACTTTATTTATACTATGGGGATACTTAAAGTTTGGGGGTATAATTAACTAGATATTACTTTGATAATATGAAAAAGAGAACTAGAGGGGGAGGGGTTGTCATACTGGGGAAAAGAGGGAAAAAGTGGTAAAATAAGATATAAAAAAATAAGTAGGTAAAAACAAGGTAAAATCTCTTGAAGAAGCAAAGAAAACCTAATATAATTGAGAGAAAGAGGGGAGGGAGATGAGTATTGTGTAAATCTTACTCTCATCAGGTTTGGCTCTAAAACTGTATATCAGACACTTGATTTCACATAGAAACTTGTCTGTTGCTAGAGGGAAGGGGGAGGGAAAGAAGGAAAAGTAAGGGATACACTAATAGAAAGGAAAATAGAAGAATCAGGGGAAAGGAGTAAAAACAGGGGGAGGGGATCTAAAGGGTGGAGTATTGTTTGGGGGAGGGGGTCATCAAAAGCAAAGTACTGAGGAGGGGGGAAGGGAGAAAGGGGAAAGGAAAGGGGAAAACATAACTTGGGTAAACAAGATGGCAAGAAATAAAGAATTAGTTATTCTAACTGTGAATGTGAATGAGATGAACTCTCCCATAAAGTGGGAGTGGATAGCAGACTGGATTAAAAACCAGAATCCCACAATATATTGTCTACAAGAAACACATCTAAAACATAGTGACACATATAGAATGAAGGTAAAAGGCTGGAGCAGAAAATATTATGTTTCAGGTGAACAAAAAAAAAAAAAGAGCAGGGGTAGCAATCCTTATCTCAGATCAAGTAAAAGCCAAGATAGATCTAATCAAAAGAGATAAGGAAGGAAACTATATTTTATTAGACGGTACCATAGATAATGTAGCAATATCTATACTAAATATATATGCACCAAGTGCAATAGCATCCAAATTCCTAGGGGAGAAATTACGAGAGATGCAAGAAGAAATAGACAGCCAAACGATACTAGTGGGGGATCTCAACCTTGCTCTCTCAGAATTAGATAAATCAAACCACAAAATAAACAAGCAAGAAACTAGGGAGATAAACCAATTGTTGGGAAAGTTAAGTATGATAGATCTATGGAGAAAGTTGAATTGAGACAGTAGGGAGTTTACTTTTTTCTCAGCAGTCCATGGAACCTAT
>JAJPUD010008112.1:84034-94947 GCA_023553655.1 Myrmecobius fasciatus | reverse complement strand
ATTGGAAAAATATTAAGTGCTCATGGGTAGGCAGAGCGAACATAATAAAAATGACAATACTACCCAAACTAATCTACTTATTTAGTGCCATACCAATCAAACTCCCAAGAAATTATTTTACAGATCTAGAAAAAATAGTAGCAAAGTTCATTTGGAAGAACAAAAGGTCAAGGATTTCAAGGGGATTAATGAAAAAAAAGGCAGATGAAGGTGGCCTTGCTGTACCAGATCTAAAACTATATTATAAAGCAGCGGTCATCAAAACCGTTTGGTACTGGCTAAGAAACAGAGCAGTCGATCAGTGGCACAGGATAGGTTATCAGGACAACCTAGGCAATAACCTTAACAATCTAGTGTTCGATAAACCCAAAGACCCCAGCTTTTGGGATAAATACTCACTATTTGGCAAAAACTGCTGGGAAAATTGGAAACTAGTGTGGAAGAAATTAGGGGTTGATCCATACCTAACACCACATACCAAGATAAGATCTAAATGGGTTCATGATCTAGATATAAAGAGGGACTTTGTAAGCAAGTTAGAGGAACGTAATATAATTTATCTCTCAGACCTGTGGAGAGGGAATAAATTTATGTCCAAAGAAGACCTGGAACTCCTAATTGAACACCAGATGGATAATTTTGATTATTTTAAGTTAAAAAGTTTCTGTACAAACAAAACAAATGCAGACAAGACTAGGAGGGAAGCATCAAATTGGGAAATCATCTTTACATTTAATGGTTCTGATAAAGGCCTCATTTCTAAAATTTATAGAGAATTGTCTCATATATATAAGAATTCAAGCCACTCTTCAATAGATAAGTGGTCAAGGGATATGAACAGACAATTTTCAGATGATGAAATTAAAACCATCTCTAGTCATATGAAAAGTTGCTCCAAATCACTATTGATCAGAGAAATGCAAATTAAGACAACTCTGAGATACCACTACACACCTGTCAGATTGGCTGAAATGACAGGAAAAGATAACGATGAATGTTGGAGGGGATGTGGGAAAACTGGGACACTGATACATTGTTGGTGGAACTGTGAACGGATCCAACCATTCTGGAGAGCAACTTGGAACTATGCCCAAAAAGTTGTCAAACTGTGCATACCCTTTGACCCAGCAGTGTTTCTACTGGGCCTATATCCCAAAGACATCTTAGAGGAGGGAAAGGGACCCACATGTGCAAGAATGTTTGTGGCGGCCCTTTTTGTGGTGGCTAGAAACTGGAAACTGAAGGGATGCCCATCAATTGGAGAGTGGCTGAATAAATTATGGTATATGAATGTTATGGAATATTATTGCTCTGTAAGAAATGACCAGCAGGACGATTTCAGAGAGGCCTGGAGAGACTTGCATGAACTGATGCTGAGTGAAACGAGCAGAACCAGGAGATCATCATACACAGCAACAACAGTATTACATGATGATCAATTCTGATGGACATGTCTCTCTGCAACGAAGAATTGTCTCAAACCAGTTCCAGTTGTTCACTGAAGAAAACCATATACACCCAGAGAGAGGGAAATGAAATATGGACTACAACATAACATTTTCATGATCTCTACTGACATTTGTTTGCATTGTGTTGCCTTTCTCTGATTCTTTTTTTTTTTCTTGTAGATAGGATTTTTCTTGCATAACTTCTCAAGCATTTCAACATTATTAGCATGTAGTGGACTTCCTGCCATCTAGGGGAGGGGAGGGGACTGGGGGTAAAATTTGTAATGGAAAGCTTTGTAAGGATCAATGTTGGGGAACTACCCATACATATGTTATACAAATAAAAAGCTTTAAAAAAAAAAAAAAAACAACTTCACAGTCCTACCTCCACCTCAGCTTTAAGCAACCAATTATTTCTCTAATTTACCCAGTCACTAATCCACTTTATCAATTTCTTTTACCTTATATTTTTTCCAAGTAATTTTTCTTGTTTATGTTGCATTGCCTGGAAAGCCACATACCATTTTTTATTTTTCTTTCCTGAGATTCTATTCACTTATCATTTTTAATTCTCCTTGAAGAACTATAATATTCCTGTGACTCTAACTATATATATATATATATATATACATATATATATGAATGATTCTATGAGTCTCAACTTTTTTACATTATTTTAAATTATATTTATTCTTGCTCCTCTCTGGACCAGAAAGTAAATGTGGAACAATATTGCATTTAGAAATTATTTGCCTTCAAATTTTCATTTTCTTCCCAAATTCAGCCTTACTCTACCTTATTAGACTCTATCTCCACAGATAATTAATCTCATTTCCTTTTTCTTATTCATTTCATCTTTCTTCTCTCTTCCACAATTACCAAATTGAATATCTTAAAGCGCAAGTCTGATTGTGCCACATTCCTGCTCAAGAAGTTACAATGGCTCTCTCTGTTTATTGATTTAATGTCTTTTAAGTTAGCTATCTTTTCAGACAACTTTTATATTTTATACACATACACACCCACACACACACATGCACATGCATAAACACAAACTGATCTTCTTGCTCTTCCTTCTATATAATGTTCCTTCTGACCTAAGCCTTAGCACAGGCTTCCCTCCCTCTTTACCTTCTGGATTAGTCACTGTCCTCACCTCCACTTCTTGAAAACTGTGATTCCAATCAAGATTCCTTTAAAGAACTACTATTTAGAGATAGATAGGTGGTGCAGTTGATAGAGCACTGGTCCTGGAGTCAAGAGAACCTGAGTTCAAATTTGACCTTACATACCATGGACTGGTCACTTAATTCTATTATCTCAAAAAAAAAAAAAAGGAAGGAAGGAAGGAAGAAAGGAAAAGAGAGAAAAAGACCTACTAATTATGAAAAGTTTTTCCTTATTCTTCCAGAGAGTAATATTCCCCAATTCCTAAATTGCTTTATATTTATTATATTTATTGTATATTTTCTTCTCTGTATACATGTTTTTTTTAGTTCATGAAATATAAGCCAGTGACTTGTCCAAGTCCATAGAATGTATCACAGTAGTTAGCACACAGAAAGCCCTTAATGCATGTTAAATTTAAATGAAGTGTTAACACAGCATACATTTTGTGGGTATAAAGCAAGTGATATATTAGGTAAAAGAGAAATAAGAGAAAATGATCCAATTTCCCAAATTTTTTGAGGAAGGAGAGTATCCATTGACTGTCATTCTCTATAAGCTGAAAGAATAATCATATTTACCAATAGGAAATTTTCAATGAGATTGCACTGGTATTGCAAAGCATGGCCTTATTGATATAATATACATTTATACACATCAAAGCGACAAGACAGTGGCTTATTACCTGGTATTCATCTATGCATTTATAGAGCTAAGGACCATCTGCTCCACATTCTTATTATTTCCTCCTTGAATACCTTATTAAGCTATGCCATTGACATCCCATATGCTTGCTGCTAGATTTTAATAACTCCAAAGATGAAAAACAAAAACATATCTGACATTCACTCTAACACAGCATACTTTTAACTTATTTGCAAAAATGCAGGTGTCCTTGCCTTGAGGCAGTGTAAGCACAGAAGGCTTGGCCAGAGAATGAAAAAATAAATCAGAAAGGATCTAGGATGGATCCCACAGAGTATACAAGACTTTCCTGTTATTTCCACAGCCTACTTCTAAGTTCTTTCATTCCTTCTTCTCTAAGTTTCCAGTCTTAAGTTGTCTGGTAGACTTCTATGGACCTTATTCAATGGACCCTTGGACCAACTCATTGATAGTGAATTCTAGTCATTTCCTAGCTTATAAATGATCTTTGGCTTATACTAGCTTTGGTTTATGACTGCTTGCTTTTTTACACTAAGGCTGATCCTACTGATATTTCTGTGTGATGGAAAGCTTTCCTTTGACCAAGAATTTAACTTAATTCCTTAAAGCCATTATTATCTCAAAGCACTTTGGGTCTTAATGGGAAGATTTAATTCCATGTACCCTTGTAATAACCAACTGGCTCAGTGATTAAAAGTATGTTGGGCTACCACTCAGTAATAATTAATAGCAATAGCTTATTATTACATAAAGATTTGGTGATTTAATGAGTTACATTATGCCCCCTTGTACAGAGAAGTTTTTATGATACTAGGCTGCTCTAAAACATTGATGATGACAATAAATGTCAACTTTGGAAAGGGATTACATAGAATTTAATTCCAATGAGTTGTTTTACTTAGAGGGAATAATAATTTTATTCTATCATTCTTGGGTAGATTTTTAAAGCTCCGTATACCTTCAAAAATATTTACTAGCTTTGCAAATCGGTACTGCAATATGGACTAAAATTTAAATCTCTTTCTTATAGTTTTATATCATTAATCCGAAGGCTCTCTTGCCAGACAAAAATCATTCTGCTGGAATGATTTCAGAGAAGCCTGGAGAGACTTGCATGAACTGATGCTAGGTGAAATGAGCAGAACCAGGAGATCATTATACACAACAACAACAAGATTCTACAATGATCAATTCTGATGGACATGGTTCTCTTCAACAATGAGATGTTTCAAAACAGTTCCAGGTGGTCAATGATGAAGAAAGCCATCTGCACCCAGAGAGAGGCATGTGGGATCTGAGTGTGGACCACAGCACCACAGCATAGCATTTTCACTCTTTCTGTTGATGTTTGGTTACATTTTGTTTTCCTTCTCAGGTTCTTTTTTTTTTCTTGTAGATCTGATTGTTTTGTATAGCAAGATAAATGTACAAATTTGTATAAATATATTGGATTTGCCATATATTTTAACATAGTTAATATGTATTGAACTACCTGCTATCTAGGGGAGGGAGTGAGAGAAAGAAGAGAAAATTTTGGAACAGAAGACTTTGTAAGGGTCAATGTTGAAAATTTGTCCATGCATATGTTCTGTAAATAAAAAGCTTTAATAAAAAAATAAATAAAATATGCTGAATGTAAAAAAAATAAAATAAATCCATATAGTGGCCATGTTCAAAAAATAAAATAAAATAAAATAAAATCATTCTGCTGGCCTCCACAAAATTGAACATGTCTTTTAAAGAATTGATTCACTTAATCTCTGCAATAGTTTAGTTCACAGAAGACAGTTTTCCCTCTATGCATACAAAAGCAGAGAGAGTTTGAGATAAGTAGTGATAGAAATGAGCTCAGCATTTTTATTATAAAAATTCCCCAAAACTGAAAGTACTTTGTAAATTATAACATCTTATCAATTTTCACAGCTGTAATAATTAGGTAAATTTGGCAGCAAGTACTATATGGGCTTTTCAATTTTGTTTCAATGAAGTTAAGATTAAAATGTCATTTTATTTTTACTAGTTTTTCCTATGCTAGGGAACTTTGCAACAAAATTCAAAATCATTTTAAAAGAATGAAAACTATTTTTAAAATATTTTAAAAGAATGATACAAGATCCATAGCCAGAAAAGAGAAACAAGAGATTGGGACAAGGAATAGGGAATGGATTAGAAAATGGTTATGAGACTGTACCAGCTAGAGAATTTAGACCTCAGGTGCTGTGCCTGGGAGAAGGCTCCTACTCCAGCAGTGAAGAGATTGTTCAAAACGTCAGAAAATAGGCTGGAGCTAAGTAATTTAAGAAAGTAGAAACAGGTAAGACTCCTAGATAGTCTGAAGAACATGTGGAAGAAATCTGCCTAAAAACAAGATAAGCAATTTAAAAACTAAATGCACTTTGAAATGAATAACAATTCAACAGTCTAATAAGAATAAAGACTATGATAAACACACATACATACACACTGACACACATATTTGATTTTTGTTTGATTGTTGTGTTTGTTCTTCATTCTTGAAGAGGTCTACATCTTGAAAGTGTTGTCATAACTTAAATACATAGATACACACACATTAAAATTTTGCTGTCTCCCCATCTGTCAACTTCCACAGATACCTTCCTCCCTCTCTCTCTTTCTTTTTTCTGTTTTTTTTCTGTCTCTCTGTCTTTCAGTTTCTATTTGTGTCTGAATCTCTGTCTCTGAATCTCTGTGTCGGTGTCAGTTTCTGACTCTGTGTGTCTGTCTGTCTTTCTCTGTCTTTGTTTCTCTCTGTCTGTGTCTGTATCTTTCTGTCTCTGTCTTTCCCTTTGACTATATCTGTCTGTCTCTGTGTCCTTCTCAGTTTGTGTCTCTGTCTGAGTCTCTGTATATCTGAATCTCTTTCTGTGTCTGTGTCAGTTTCTGACTCTGTGTCTGTGTGTCTGTCTCTCTCTTTCTGTTTCTCTCTGTCTGTGTCTGCATCTTTCTGTCTGTCTCTCCCTTTGATTGTATCTGTCTGTCTGTGTCTGTGTCTTTCTCAGTTTGTGTTTCTGTTTGAGTCTCTGTCTCTCTGAATTTCTCTCTGTGTCTGTGTCAGTTTTTGATTCTGTCTGTCTGTGTATCTGTGTGTCTGTGCCTTTCCCTCTCTCTTTGTCTTTCTGCTTCTCTCTGTCTGTGTCTGTGTCTCTCTGTCTCTGTCTCTTTGTCTCTCCCTTTGTCTGTCTCTGTGTGTGTATCTGTCTGTCTCTGTCTTTCTGTCTGTGTCTCTGTCTCTGCCTCTGTGTATGTCTGTTTCTCTCACTGTCTTTGTCTCTCACTTTCTCTCTCTGTATGTATGTGTCTTGCTCTCTCTTCTCCCTCCCTTCTCCCTCTCTGTCCCTCCATTACTTCTTTCCTTTTTTCCTCTCTTCCTTCCTTCCTCCTTTCATCACTACCTCCCTTTATCAGGATATTTTGCCAGATCAACATTACAGGAGGTAAATCTCTTGAATTAAAGTGTACCTTACCCTGCTGCAATTCAACCTCTTAATGCTAAGTGGCTCTTGTGTGCACCACAGTCACAATGTCACACCAATTTAAAGAGAACTGTTTGAACAGATGGAATGTGAAACCTTCAGGTATGGATTGGGGGAAGGGGGTAATAACAAAACTCCATGTGCAGGAATTCAGTATCCTGATATCACAAGTGAGTTGCCACCATGCTGAGCAAACTCTCAAAAATATGCTTCCATTTCAAATAAAAGAGTTCAGTTAATTGCAGAGTTGGCTTACATCCCATGCCCTTAGGTGCCAGGCCTGGTTTATGAAACTGACTCAGGATTTTTGTTGTTGTTGTTGGTCTTGTCTGTTTGCTTGTTTGTTTTTTCTTTATCTGCAAAACTCCGGACTTGGACCCAAGAGAGATACCTTTCCATCAGAATGAATGGGATTAGCAAGCTAGCTCTTCTCATTCAACAGTGACATCTACTGCTCTTTAGGCAGAACTAAGAAGGCTATAAATTAGTCAAAGACCAAGAATAACTTTACTAGCCTTAGGAAATCTTCCTAACAGAAGATATGAACAAGAATTATGTTATTACAGAGGAGGTAATTTAGATGGAGGAAAAAGGAATAAAGAGGAGTGGAAAGGAAAAGCCTTTAATAGCCTGAAAAACGTGAATTTGAGTAGCCTCATTCCTAAAGATTATGGATTCTTTACCTCAAAACCTTTATTTTTTAACATGAAACTACATTTAAAATAATGTACACATGTACATTTTTGCATGTCTATTTGCACATACATGTATACATAGCCACTTAGATCCAGGAAACAAGTTCACAGCTTCTGACATACACTGACATGATGACTCTGAACAAGTCACTGTACCTTTTAGTACTCTAGGACTCGGGGCAATTCTCTTATACTAAAAGTTGCAGCAGAGGTATCTACTGGCATTAGTAGAAAGCATTTTCACACTCACACTTCCAGTGACAAAGATTGACTTTGTCAGGGCTTATTAGTTCTTTTTGTATGTCCTGGATCCCCTTGACACTGCTAAAATTTATGGATTTTTTTTCTCAGGATGTTTATAAATGCATAAAATAAAATATATGAGATTACAAAAGGAAATTAATTATACTGAAATATAGTTATCATAATATTTTTCTTTAAAAGTTCATGAACCTCAGGCTAAGAACAATTGGACTATGGGATTCTGGATAAGTCATATAACTTATCAATGCCCGAAGCAACCTGAGTCCAGAGATTATAAATTACATAAAAGTTTCTTATAAATTGGTAAAATTCCAGAAAAGAAGCAATGGTTCCCTACCAAAACAATTAAGCAACTATTCTGTAGTTTTAGGAAGATGCTCTGGGCACTAAAAGGTTAAGTGACTTTCTTATAGTCACACAGCCTGTAGGTGTCAGAGACAGGACTTGACCCCTGTTCTTTCTAGCTCCAAAGAGATAGTTACCTAGTCACACTTTTCTATAACAAATCGTCTTCACAACTGCTATTGGACTTGGGGTCATGGTCACTTGAGGTCAAATTGTGCTTCTTAATGATTATGGACAAGTCACTCAATCACTTTAAGCCTCAGTTTTCTCATCTGCCATATGGGTAATATCATTCTATCTCACAAGCCTGTTATGGTGCTCAAGAAAGATAATGTATATGAAGTGCAATTTAATGTTAACTATTTGTCTATAATGTATATATGTGATTGCCATCTGGTAGGAAAAGAAAAATAATCAATGTTCTGAAAATCAATAAATTCACAAATAAAAGATGCACAAAAATTAAATGTATTCTCCATAAGATTTTTAAACTATGCCAAATAATAATAATGTTTACTGAGACAGTATGATGGATAAAATGTTTTCTATGCCAATAAGCTAGAGTTCAAATCTTATAAACCAAGCATTTGGGGAAGGTGTTTATGCCTTGCAGCAAACACTTCTAATTGGGACTTGATTTATTATTTTGTTCATTGTCTAGACTTAAGAAAGTGAAAGAAAATATTTTAATGATACAGATTAAATTTAAAAGTGTGTTCTGCTTTGGAAGAACTAGTAAATGTTAAATATCACTGTAACATCTACTGATAGGAAAAGAAAAAAAAAAAACAAACTGAGGGGGAGAGAAGATCTACTGCTAGCTCAGTGTCAAATCTAAAACTTGAAGAAGGTGGCTTTGTTTTTTCATTTCAAGTTTAATGGTTTTTTCCCCAGTATTTCTTAAAAAAGAAGAGCCTAGACAAAATTTATCTGCTTCATTATCTGGCTTGCCTTTATGATTTCTTCTCCTCTATATGCTTCTATCCTGATCCAATTCTCTATTCCCCAATCCCAACTCCACATACATATACTTCAAGTGTCCAGGGTATTCTTAGTATATTCCCTGTATCAACATCCCTATTTCATAATCGTCATTCACACTATGTTTTAATATGTACATAAATGCTTAAGGTACAATACTACTACCATCCATCCTCTAGGAATATTTGAATTTTAACTGGCATTGAATGTTAAACAAAAATCTAATAATGAATATTATTAAAATGTAGATCTCATAATGCAATGATAGACTTCATAAAATAAAGCATATCCCAGATGATATTTGAAGGGAAGTTCTTCATGAACTCAAATCACCATTTATGGTTCAATTATTTTATGAGTTGACAAATCCTACAGCTAACAATAGTAAGGAAAATGACATGATTTGACCTATACTTTAAGAAAATAATGTTAGTGACGATGGAGAATGGACTGGAGTGGAGGAAACCTTGAGGCAAGTAGACCCCACTGCTGGCTACTGCAAAAATCCAGACATATAATGATGAGTGCCAAGACTAGAGTGATGGTAGTAGCAGAGAAGAGAAGGAGGCATATTGGAGAGGTGTTAGGAAGTTTGGGTTGAGGCAAAAATCTCTTCTGTGGAATGAGATTCCTTTGTTTTCACAAGGAGGATAGGACAAGAGGAAAGGATATGAAGCTTTCTTGGATTAGACATAATCACCAGGGTGGAGAAATTCATTCATTTAAAAGAGAAATAAACATAGAAATGGGGAAGTAAACAGCTTTGAGGGTTGTAAACTTTGGAATTATGATATCTGGTAGCAGGAAAGAAAGATATGGATTCAGGAGAAAACTGATCTTGATTCCTGGAAGGAATACTGCAGAGAGGTTCAGCTCAAAACTTTGGCTAGGAGAGATGTTGCAGAGGTGAAGGAGGGAAAGGGAAAGCAGAGTAGCAGAACTTTTAAGAAGAGAAAACACATGAGGTCCTTTTTAATTACAGTGGAGTTGCCTTGCCCCTATGTAACTCCTAAATATTTGCTTTACTTCCAGAATACTCTAAATAGTGTTCATTATTCAGCCTGATGACTTTGTATTTGTGGGGAACTGTGTACCAGGTTTATCAGGAAGAATGTCTCATAGCTACAGTGTTTATTATTTTATCTTATTGGTAATACCTTTGCTTTGAACTAATAAAGTCTACTGCCTGACTATTAAGGGCAGTGGGGGTCTGTGAGCTGTAGCTTAAGAATATATTTCCTAAAGAATCCACTTGATCCTAAGTAAGTGAACCCAATCTATAAATCTGTGAATATGACTTGAAAAATATGTAAAATACTCAATTAAATCTATTTGACTAGCTTGAGTGAGCAACTGCATAATGATAATGAATCTCTATGAGGGAGGGAGAGAGAGGGGGGGAGAGAAAGAGAGAAGTAGAGAAAGAGAGGAAGAGAAAAAGAGAGAAAGAAAGAAAGAGGGGAAGGAAGAAGGGAGGAAAGGAAAAAGGTAAAGAGGAAGGAAGGAGAGAAATTGATGGAAATAAATACAGAGATATTTCCTGGGTAGCATCATTAGTTTGACATCTTCTATATTTAGAAAATAATTTTAAAACACTTAGCATAGAGTAAGCTATATATATATATATATATGTATATGTATATATAACTTTATTTATATAAAAGTTAACCATCATAAACTTTTATTATTATTACTAATTAGAAGTACTACTTCTGTTAGAAGCTTCCAGCTGCTAGTGCTTTTACCACCCTTAATTTTCTCCTGTATTTATTTTGTGTATACATATATATATATATATATATATATATATATATATTAAATGTAATTATTTATGTACATGCTGCTTCCTCTGA